>VYZR01069184.1:113121-131576 GCA_013400675.1 Oxylabes madagascariensis
GCCCAAAAAATAAAAAAACCCTTAAAAAAAAAAAATAAAAAAAAAAAAAAAAAAAAAAAACCCCAAAAAAACCAAAAACAACAACAACAACAACAAAAAAAAACACCATTTGGGGTTTATGCTCTTTCCACTGCCTCCTAACAAAGAGCTGTTTCTTTCCCATTTTTCAGAGGGATGTCGGGACACTTTTGGAGTTTGCAGGTCTGAGCAAGGGCGAGCATCTCCTCTCTTCCTGCCGGTGACAAGGGCAGCAGTGATCTAACGGAGCGTACATGTTCTAAGTGGGGCTTCTTCATTTGGAAACTCTTGCCAGAGCTCCATAAATGGGACTCCTTCTTTTCTGACCCTTTGCCCTACTTCAAATGAGCTTTTAAACCCTTTGGAAAACATGCGGTTTTGCTTTCAACTGCATTAACGCTCATAATGTGTTATTTTGGCTCTCCTCGGATATTCAGGTTGAAGGCCCAGATTTCGGAGATTTCGGCTGGCAATGTTGACAAGCAAGCCCTGCTCAGGGGCTATCAGGCACCTAAGTCAGCCTCTTTCAAAAGCTCTGTTAGCTCAGCTGTATTTTTTTTTGTACACCCAAATCCTTCTGGCCGTGACAGGAGGCTCCGCGCTCCACACGCTCCAAACGGTTCCTGCATAAAGCCCTGAGTGTCCACACGGACGGTGTCAGGGCTCACCTGGGCTTTACAAGGCACTAAAGAAAACACTGGTGGCATCTTGCCCTGCTGGCAGCCCTCCAAAATCCCCCAGCTCTGTCCCCGAGCCAGCAGGGACAAAGCCGGTGTGTGCCGGAGCTCGGCGGCGCTGCCCACCTTCTCCACCCCCGGTATTTATTCAGCTTTGTGCCACGAGAATTTGAATTTTAAAAGAGGGATTCTGCAGCTGGAGGGAGCCCAGGCTGGGAATGAGAAGGGAGAGAAGGGGGGAAAGGGCAGGAAATTTCTGTGCCGTGCAGGGGCGTTGGGATGGCTTCCTGCCGCAGATCCCCCATGCGGGAGCTCCGCGAGTGGCCTGTTTGCAGATATCCTGTGAACGGGGATTTTTCCATTCCTAGTCACTGGCTGCCTCAGGCTGGGCTTTCCTGGTGGATTTCAAATTCGTGGACATGGGTTCACGGAATCATTTGGGTTGGAAATGACCTTTAAGATCATTGAGTCCAACCCTTAACCCGACATTGCCAAGTCCACCACAAACCCACATCCACAGAAAATAAAAAAAAAAAACACAAACGCCCCATCAAACCCCAAAAATCACCAGTTGTAGCCAAAATTATATATTTTTAACTCTTTCTCACTATTTAGAACCAGCTGGTTTTGAGCATCTGCTTCCTTATCACTTGCAGAAACACTTGCTAATAAATACTTTCCGATGAATTTAAAGTTATACAATGTAGTTCAACCCCCCAATTTCATGTTTTGTTCACAATGATTTCATTCACAATAGCCTTTAATCACTGATTTGTGGCAGATAAGTTGTTTTGCTGTGAAGCATCAGAAAATTATTTTGTGGTAAATACGTTTTGACCTGAATTATCTAAACTGTTTTAGAGAGGGAGTGCTGAGTCTATTCACCCCACACTGGAAAAAAACTCAGTTCCAGTGGTAAAATTACAGCCTCATCTCCCTTGGTTTCTCTTACAAAGAGCAGAGGGATTTTAGTTCCTCCAAAAATGGCTCTGAGCATCCCAGCACTCACCCATGAGCTGGATATGGGGTCATTTTGTTGAATTATTTTTTCTGCTCTGGTGAGGGATCTCCCATTTCTGTTTGCAAATTTCCACTCCCACCCAACCAAGGTGAATCCGATTTCCCAGCCCTCCTTCCTCTGGGCATCCCAGGGAAGCCACAAAGCATCACCAATTGAAAGAAATGCAGCAGAGAACAAGGTGACATCAAGTTTCTTTATATGACAACTTAAATCCGTGCTGTAGGTGATGGCCTGGCACATAAGGAAGTCACTTTCCTCAAAAATACCAATATTTTACCCACAAAGAAATGGAAAAGGAGGAGGAAAAACCCTTGCCAGACCGCATTCAGGGAAAAGCATCCCAGCATACAAATGTTTTTGGGTACGTGACCAGCTCTTTAAAAAGTTCTGGTGGATTTTTCTTCAGGAAAGCTTTTCATTAAAGACATATTTATTTTTTCGGGCTTAAGTAATAACGTAAAGCACTCCTACTTCTTCTAACACACTATTAACAGCATAATTAATTCTCAGCAACAGGAAACAGAAACCTTTCTTCTTCACTTCATCATCTCAGAGTCAGACCTTCAGTCTTCTTCCAGGGTCCCTATCAAACAGATGGCTTTTATACTCATAAACATGTTGAGCTCAATTTTCCTCCTGCTGAGTGAAAGATTCAAACAAACCAAACTTCCCTACTACTGCTAGGAAATTCCAAACATCTAGAAATACTTTTACAGATGTTCCTTGGCAAGTGACTCTTCGAAATGTGTGTGGTTCGAAAAAGCCAAGCCCAAAGCAATGAATTTCACTGATGAAAATTGCTGATTAAAATAAAAAGTGTGGGGGGAAGAAGGGAATGATAGAAAATAAGAGAAGCAGCAGACTTTTAGCTGAACTACGCAGTTTGGGAGGCCTGGGACAAAGCACTTTTTAAATTTCTATTTATTTGTAAGATGGAACCTTTCAAGCTAAACTGGGTTGACTTTTTAGTGAACAGTGTCCAAACTTCGAGACAGCCTTGGCAAATTTCTTGCTTCAGGGATGGCAGCCCGTGGTTCAACCACACTTGGAGCCCGAGCCAGGCCAATTTTTGGTGGTTAAGAATAATTTTAGAGGGTGAAATTTCATGGGATGCAAATCCATGCAAGATGGAATCCTCGCGGATACAAACAGCCCTGGCTGTTTGCTGCTTTTGAGCTGAGCTCTCCTCAATTTAAGGTCTCGCTGTCGTCATGCTGCTCTCACTCCCATTTACGAGACATTTATCCTGTTAAATCCCAATCCCTGCGAACAACTAACGCTGATCCACGAGTGGAGAACTCTGCTGAATGCCGGGACAATAACCCAGATGTTTCACCTAGTAAATACATGAGATATTTTGCTGTCTGCCAAGCCTTGCCTTGGCAGGCAGAACCTTTGTTCTCTCACCGATGAACGCAGAGGAGTTTCCAGGGGGATTTAGCAATGGAGGGAATGGACGAGGAGTGGGGAAAATTGAAGAAAGTTAGACTCAGATCCACACAGTCCTACATTGGCTGGGAAATCAGCAAGCAGAAAAGGGTACATTTTTAAAGGTATTTTCTGAAGGTGGAGTGGCATCCAGGGCACGGCGCCGCTGCAGTGAAATGCCAAAGCATCAACCCTCAACTATTGGCTCCATGAGTAAAATATATTTAATGAGGTTTGGAAATCTGGGATGCCACCACTTCTCCCCTCTCTTTTTCCAAGCATTAACCCTCCCCAGAATTTTTTCCTTCTAATGGCTCTCTGGTTTGGTGGGTTTTCCAGCGTTCTGCATTTTTCCTCTCCCCGAGTTCGTGTTCGTTACACATGAAACCATCTCCAGACCCCTGGGAAAAACCTCATAAAAATTCAGGAATTATATCATCTCCATGCTGTTTTTAAGGAAAAAAACAATCTGGTTTTTTGGAAAGGCTCTAGTGAGCATTAGCAGCACTCTCTCCTCCACGCTCTGTGTGTGTCTGGTTACCTTGCCCTGAGCCAAACAGCTTCATTAAATCTCATTTAAGCGCTGGCTGCGGTCAACTCTTGTGACTCCAACCCGAGCTGGAGCAGAAAACCCACAACCTCTACACACAAAGCTCATCTCGTTGGGCCAATATTATTTTCATCTTCCTGAACATCACTGTCTGCTCCGTACAACCAATTAGAGACACTGTTAGTTTTGGAAAAGGCTCAGCAGAGTGTGTGAGGATCAGACAAACGCGGGACTTCAAATAGGCGGGCGTGTTTTCTGGCCAATATTGTCTGATAAGGCAGCATTATCTGCACCTTTTCCCTGAGCTGGCTCTCACCCTGTTTGAAATAATTCTATTTTACAAGCTGGATGTCAACAGTACCTGTTTATGGAAGGTGACACCGGCTCCCCCCTGCCGCTGGTGTTATCGAGGAGGAAGCACTAAGTGGGCGTGTGAGTATTTGTAAAGTACACTGCAAAAATAAAATAACAAGGGGCCCCCTGATTTATCCCTCTGCTACCAAAATAATGAGCCTGCCACCTACAAATGTGCTGCTCTTCTGGGCTCTCTTTTGGAAGAAATCCTTGTTTCTCCTCGCAAGAGAAAATATTGAGGTTATCTTGGAAATTAAACAATTTATTTTCCTGATGTTTGCTGGCTGGATTTCAACTACAAATTTTGGGGGAGTTTGGGTTTTGTTTTTTTTTTGTTGTTGTTTGCCTGTTATGACAAGGACTGCTGGTCCTACATTGTAGAGCGGGAGAAAGGAATTATCATTTTCATCTCATTCTGGCTCTCCTCAATCCAGTCACTGGATGTCAGAACCAGTGAGAAATTAAGAACTTCTTGAAAGTGTCTGCACAAGAATCATAATTTCCATATAAAAACTGTCATTTCCATATTAAAATTTCCATACTAGAAGCCTTAATTGAGGATTTTTACTACAATCTGATGCACACACACAGGACTATGTAGAGGCAGGAATTGATCAATCCCAGTTTTTAAAGCACAGGGTTTCAGGGCTGATAATCAACATTTCACAGCACATTTCAAAGCAGTTTTTAGAGCTGCATAAAGAATTTCTGTCCCTGCCTAAAGCAAAACAGGCAAAACCCCAGGGGTGGATGTGTCCAGCAGATGCTCCCAGGTGCTGTGACACGTCTGGTAGCAGTGTCCCTGCTTCAGGACCCCAAAACTCTTATAAAGAAATTTCTTTCTCTAATGTTTATTCCTAACTGTGACAACAGCTCCAAACAATTCCCAAAAGGGTGTAGCTGCCCTTGGAAAATCCAGGGTTTCAGTTTTCCTGTGCTGTGTGCAGTGGGTGGGGATGTATTTGGGATTGGGGTGCTCTTAGGGCATTGCAGATCCTGCAAGCAATGAGAGAACACAGGGAGAGAAGAAAAAATTTGCATTTTGGGGTGAAACTTCAGGATGAAAAGGTGGGGATATTGTTTAAGCAGTGGTAGGATTTATCTCACATGTAATTTTCTAAGTCTCCATATAAAATGTATTAATTACCACTGGGAAAATTACTTTCCAAGGAAACTATTCCAACAATTAATTCCAAGCTTGCCCAAATCTAGGATGAACAAACCAGGAGTTCCTTAATGTGTCAGCAATGCCTTAATCTTAGCCCCAAAGAATAAAATCAATTTGACCACACTCTTGCCAAAACAAAAAATGAACTTATTTGCATTTTTTTGCTTCATGAAGGACTGTGATGCCAAACATGTTACATTTGGCATATCTGACATTCAAACACATCCAGCTTCCAATACCCTCAGATTTTTATTTGGGTTGAGAGACTAACCGAGTAGAAGCATTTTTCTTATTTTATAATCCAAACACTCTCCTTGTATCCACTGAGGACAGGATGCATGTATGAGCAGAACCCCATCCCATCAGGGATTTCTGCTCGTTTTCCTTACCAGAGCGTCCAAATGTGTTTTTCTAGGGAAAACAATGTGCCTGGGAGATTTGCTGTGGTCAGACAGCAGCAGCCTCTTGTTCTGTGCTTAATGAGCTAACAGAGACAAGCAATGAAGAGACCTGGTACCAGACCTAGCCCAGCCGCCCCAAAATTATTCCTCCTCCGGTTCCCTTTTACCACAAGGTTTTCCATGGACCACAGTGGGATTTGGGTCAGGCTCACAGTAGCTGAAAGCGAGCAATTACATTTAGAGGGAGGAGAGGAAGGAAAAACAGCTCAACAGCCTGAGCTGGGCCAAGTTCTGGAGATGCACCAGGGAAAAATCGTCCCGTTGTTGCTTTTCTAAGGAAATGAACATCCAGCACAGAGACACTGAATTCGTTTCAGAATGATTTAAAATCAGCGTTCTGAGGGGGTGTATGCACGTGGAAAAGCAGGTTTGAGACATAAATATATTCCTTTTGTTGACAGTGGAAGAAACACTGTTTCCTTTGGTCCTAGCAAAGAGCAAACAGTTGCTGTGATAGTCTTGGCAAGTGAAAAACTTTATTTTTATCAGACAGAGAAGGAAACCCTGTGCAGCCCCTGCCAAGGAGTTACACACTACGTGACATGTCCCGTTCAGTCCCACTGCTCCCAGCGAGGAATTCTCGCAGCACATCTGTTTCACTGAGGGGATTCTCATCACTTCCCTCCCCTTCTGGGTGGGGATGTCCAGGACAATCTTCCTTGGCTTGCACAGAGGTTTCTTACAGAAGTGAAGATATTTTTAAGCAGTCACCACGATCAGGGTCAGCACGTTATCCTGGATGGCAAAGTGACAGGACAAGCGACAATTATTTGAGATTTCTGGTGCAGGTGGCAGCTGAGGGTGAGGACGGTCAGGCAGCTGGGTGGGTGCAAGGCACCTCCTGCTCTTCCTTTCCCTCTGGAGGAAAGGCCTGCCCATCTCCTGACTCATTTGGACCAGAGCAAGGCCTCTGGAAAGGACAAACATTGAAAGGCAGCATTCCCAATGTGGAAATGCTCCAGTTCTGAGCCTCCCAGCACTAGAGTTAACCCCTCCCTTGTGCTGAGCCAGGCTCCTCTCTTCAGAGAGATCAATTCACTTCATGTGCAGGACCGAGCTGGAATCAGCTAAATAATCTCTGCTGGGCTCAAAACAGGGTTGGAAGGACTGAGGAGAGTTGTCACTCCCAGCTTTATCCACCAAAGGAGCAAGAAAGCCTCACCCCACATTTGTGTAACAGCAGAGATCGGCTCCATCAGAAATACAGGATCACTGCTGCAGTTATAAGCCTCTACTCTTCCCTGATTTTTCCAGAAAAAGAAATTTTACCTTCCTGCTTCATTGCACATTTTCCTGATTTAACTTTGATCCAGGGACCGGTGTTTTAAAACACCTGCATTCCCTGTTTTGCAATGAAACCTAAGGAAAACTCCGAGGATAGCCGCAGTCTGCCGCCGCGGGGTCTCTGAACGTCTGGGTTTTCCAGGCTCTTTCTTTCCTTTTTTTTCACTCCCCAACAGCTGGCTCTTAGCAGGCAGGCTGGTGCTTAAAGCGTCTGATATGATGTGAGAAAGCAAAATAATCACCTGCCAAGGATTTCATCTTCATAAAAGGCAAGGTGCAAGATCAAGTTTCAAAACGCGTAGGAGTTGGGCGCACGCTGTGACACCGCCGTGAACCCCGAGGAACCAACTCCTGTTAACTTTGAAAACACAACATCCATCTCCTCGCCCCGCCAGACCCCGGTTTTGGCAACGCTGGGCCCTTCTGTGCGGATAACTCAATGGAGAATGGGAAAGGGAGAAAAAAGAGGGAGAAAGGGAGCTTCAAAAAACCTGCTGCGATCCACCAGCTGTCTCCACCAGAGCTGCATTCTCCTCTTCCAAAATAATATTTGGGATCACTTCTTCTTTGCAGCTCAGCCAAAACTGTTGGATTCACACTCGGTTAGCCAGGGAGAATTTGCCCATGCACACGGATGACGGAAAATTGAGAATAAGGGCTTTCTTCTCAGTGCACACATCAAGGGAGTGGGTTTTTCCTGGGAAGAAAATTGTTTGGAGGCAGTTTCAACCTTAATAAAAAGCTGGCAGGGCAGCTGTCACGATAAAACTCTTCTGTTAACTAAGATGGACTTGTGTTGCAGCTTTGGAGAACTGAAGTTGTTGATTTACTTTTCATCTTTAATTAGGGTTTTTTGCCTCATTCGGCTCAGAAAGATAAAAAAGATTTAAGGACCTCAGTTTTGAGACAGTGATTTTTCTGGCTGAATAAATATTTATATTGTTGCATATTATTTTTACTGGTTCATGGATGGATGGATGGATGGATGGATGGATGGATAGGTGGATGGATGGATGGAAATAACGTTTCTGTTTTTAGAGGAAAACTGAATCTTCCTTCACTGATTTTCATATCTACCTCTGCAAAATAAAAGCCAAAACAGGCGGCAAAGCCTGTAACTCTGATTTAGTGGCCACCAAGCACATTTTTTTATCCCTGGATTCTACAGCTTTTTCCAAAAGAGCAATTCACCCCCTTTGCCTATGGGGAAACAGATCCCTGATATTTGGAAGCCCAAAACACCGGAATTGCCACAGGGCAGTTTCAGGTGTGGCTGTGAGGAAGAGGCTTTGGCCCACAGGGTTTATCTGCCTTGGGCACATTCCATCACCAGCGATGATTCCAGTCTTTCCCCTGAAAACTGCCTAGAATTGTCCTTCCCTAAAGGAAAACTGTCCAAAACCAAATTAAAACCCATCTCTGCAAACTCTCTAAATAACAGTCAAGTGCAATGTATTTGATCAAGCAAACCAGTGCAGGAAATTCCCCTCATGCTCCAAATTTCGGCCATGATTTTCAAAAGATTCCTCAGCTACATTAATTTTTGTATTTCTGAAGATCTTTTTTCTCATGAAGGTTTGGTCTTGACATCTCCTTGAGACCTTTTTACTGTTCTCATAGGAATGTTCTCCTGGTGGATTTTGCTGTAGCTGTGATGGGCTCGTTAAAAGACAAGAAATTTGCTGCTTGTATTTCAGAGGTGTGTGCCTGGGAGTTTGGCTGATTTTAGCTCTATTACATCCATTAGATCTCTATTATTTGGACTAATGATTGATATTAAGGAATTACCACCTCCAATAGGTTTTACATGTCCCTTTACACAGCAGATAAATATATTTCAGGGTGTGTTCAGCGACAAAATTGATCCTACTAATTAGTGAATAATTACATGTTTATGCGTCCGGGCGTTAAATCTGTAAAAAATCGGATTTGGGGAAATTTTTGGCGTAATCCTTGTAGGGTGCGAGTGGGAATAGATCCACAGGGAGGCAGGATCAGCTAATTAGGCTTCTCCCCCTCCCCTCGATTTTCCTGTCTCGCCTCCTGTTTCGTGTGTTTCCAAACGAGTACACGATAATTACTTCATTAGGAAACTATTAGAAGGGAACAAGAGAAGATGAGTCACTCGCTTTTTGTCCCCGCTTTTATCTGATGGTGAGAAGCGAAGGAATTTTAAAAATCTTTTCTAGGTCACCGATCCTTCCAAGTGCTCGTGCCCATCTTCCCTCCTCCCTTCCCCCTCCTCGACTCCAAGTGATTTTGCAGAGCCCGGTGTGGATGCAGGAATCTACCCACAAGGAGCCTTTTGCACTAGAAAAACATTTATTTATTTCCTTTTCGTATTTTGTTCTCTCTAGATAAGGAAAACCAGCTCATCGCTACGTTGTTGTTGTTTTTTTTTTCTCTTACAACAATAATTTCTTGTGAATTACATTTTGTGGCTCACAAACTTTGGCTCAGAAGTTCTCTCACACTGAAAGAACTGGATGGAAATGTTTAAAGACAAGGAGAAACACTTCAAATTGGAAAAAAAAAAAAGCTTTTAAAAAACCCACGTGTTGCACAATATTTCTCCACCCACATTTAGGTCCTCACTGATAATATAATTTAAAAAATTGCTTCATACATTCAGGTTGCTTTCTTTTTTTCATGGGTTGCCCTCACTCTATCACTTCAACCACCATCTCAAGCATATGACAAAGAGGAGCCCCCAAATCCATATTTAAGCAGTAAAATAAATGATCTGGTTCCCAGAAGAGCTGAGTGCTCTGCAGTCATGAACAGGGATGAGGATTCCAGTCCATTTTGAAATGGAAGCCTCAATATTTATTGCATCAGAAATGTATTTATCATCTTCTGGAAAGAAGATCTGGCACATTTTGGAGAAAGTTCCCTCAAAGAATGGGAACCGAGTCCCTTGCTGGCTATTTAATCACAGTATCAGCTTGCCTTGCTGTTTTCCAAGTCATTTCACCATTGACTTGCCAAAACATGTGAGGTCTCCTTGCCCCAACTGCCACTCGGATTAAAAGTGATTGACGAGGGATGCAATTAAGGTCTGATTCAGAATTCACCAGGCTTAAATCCCTCTGGTAAGAAAATACTCCGATTCCACAAAAAAAAAAAAGATAAAAATACTCCTTGGAATAACCCTCACGAGTTAATATTTGAATATTCCAGGAGTATTGCAGCAAGAGTCAAAAACTGAACAAAAAGTAACTCTGAGCAGTGGCTGGTTCCAGTTCCTTGAAACAACAACAACAAAAACATGAGGCTTTGAGATCAGAATCTCCCGGTGTGATTTGCATATTGATACAGAGCAGATGTTTCAGAAACAAATGCTGCTGCATCTGCTGATGGATTGGCTTCAGCTGCCTGCAGAGGAGTTCAACGGGGGTAGAGTGTCACATTTGTCATTCTCATCGACTTTATAAGTCCTCTGTTGACCCAACAGTACCTGAATAATTTTTTTTTCCTGCAGTAAATTAGAGAGGGAGGGCTGCAGGGGAAGATGTGGGGAAGGGGGGATTTTCCCCAGATCACAGGAGAGGTTGGCTGAGGCTGCAGGAATGAGTTCTGCTGTTTGTTTTTACACCCTTCTGCTCAGCTTTTGTTCCCTGTGTTGGACAAAAGGCAGAAAACAAAAATAAGTGGTCAAAATACTGGTCCTGTCATTCAGTGGTTGTCATTGTTTTATTTTCATGTCGGGTTATCCTGATTTGGGCCCTCCCAGCATTTCTGGAGGGGTTACATGAACACCTTTAGGATCTTTGATGTTCTAGTAATGGATATTAAACCCTGAGACTCAGAAGAGTCTTGCTCCAGAGTAAAATCTGGGCAGTGAAACAAACAGTGATCGTTTGAATGACAAATCCATCAAGGGCTTTTTGAGGAGAAGGAAAAGTCATGGACATGGACTGGGTGAAGTTTCTTCTAAATAACAACAAGCAAACTGAAGAGTCCCAAAGAAGTGAGGTCACTGTGTGTTTGCAGCTCCTCCCATGCACTGCAGCTCAGTTAGAGCAAAAGGAGTGGGGACTGTGCACAAAAAAAAAATAAAAAGGATGGAAATTCAGGGGCAAAAAAATTCTGGTCCTCAGAAGAAAGAATTTCCTCCGAGGTTCAGCACCATAAATGTGCTGTACAAACAACACCCGGAATCCCGCATTAGAGAAAACCAAATAATAGGTGCCTAAGGAAATAGCTGGGATTTAGGGGGCTTAAACCCAGGCCCTGCTGTGATACAATAGCCTTATTAAGCATGATATTTTATATAGGACCCGGAGAGTTGGAAGGGTTTGCGGCGTGTTTGGGTAAGGATCAGGGGGATTTCGGGAGCTGTGACCTCATCCCGCATACGATGCTATCAGAGCTGGGCTGCTGAGGGGCTGCAGGGTTTGGCCAAGTGGAAGGCAGAGCCCGGAGCAGCTCTGCAAGCTCAGTGTTTACCAGCCTGGAGCCTATAATTGTTTTTTTGTGGGGGAAGTTCAAGGCCACCCAAAGAGCGTTTCACAGCGCTCACCAAACCAATAAATGCCGGAGTTAGGGAAAGGCCACAAACCGGAGCTGCCGGCCAAGGCTTGGCTGCCTGGCTCCCTTGGACTTTAAAGCAAATTGTGTGGCTAAAACCCCCTGCACCTCTTGGAAAGCTTTGGGCTTCACCTACCTGCCGAAGCCAAAGCATCTGGAAGAGGGGAAAAGGTCTCCTGTGACCAGGAACGGCAATTTTCCTCAGGATAATTAGGCCTTTGCCAGCTCTGAAAGCTCTGGCGTTGTCACAGAATCACACAATCATGGAATGGTTTGGGTTGGAGGGGAATTTAAAGTCTAGCCAGCTCCAACTCCCTGCCATAGCCAGGGACACCTTCCACTAGACCAGGTTGCTCAAACTCTTCAGATTCTGGATGTTTGGGAAGGGATGGTTGGAACAGGAGGGAGCAGGGAGCGCATCAGGATGGTCCCATTGCACATCTGCCCAGTCTGTTGGTACCTAACTGCACAAACCTTCATCCAAAATGCATGGCAGGAAGCGGGAAAGAAATATGGAAGCACTTACAGCAGTGACTCAGCCGTGGGGATTTTTATAAAGCTTTAATTTTGTATTAGAGCAAAAGGAAGAAGCCCCAAGCTTGGGGAGCACCACAAAATGGGCAGCCTTCAAACATCTGCCTTTGGGTCCAGTTAAATCAGATGGCGAAGGATGTTTTCCATGGAAGTTTTGGGTTCTCAGCTGATGGGAGATTACGTGTGGTAAATTGTGTCTGCGTTGATTCTGCCTCAGAAATTGCACATTGGGTTATGGCACTGCTCGGGTTTGGGCTCGCCTGCAAAGTTCTCTCACACCATCCATACGAACACACTCTCCAGATTAAATCAGACTTGCCTAGAGGCTCAATCCAGAATCAGTTTCCAACACTTGTGATGCTGGGAGAGGACTCTGGAGCCATGGATACAGACAGATTCCTTGGGGATTTCTTAATTTTTTTGTGTGTGTAAGAGCTTCATATCAACATAAATTCTGCATAACTGCTATCAAACAGGTTAAATGAGACTTTTGAGAGGAAAAATCAGACTTTTCAGAGTGTGAGATACATTTAGTCCCTGGGCAGAACTTTGGGGGTGTTATCTCTGGAGTCTCTCTTTATCTGGATATACTCAAGAAATTGTGCTCATGGGTATAAATAAATATACCCATTTAAATAATGAACTTAACAAAAATTGACCTGTTTGAGAATTCAAGGCGCTAAAATAAAGTCCTAAACTGCATTAAAGAATTTAAATACATGCATGTTTGCTGAGGACCATCGATGACTTTGATGTCCATTGGCTCAGGCTGTAACAGCACAGATAATCAGAGCGCCATTAATAAAATGTTCTTTCTGCCTGAAAATTAAATTAGCTGAGTCTGATACATTTTATATCCCTTGATGACCCAGCATGGCCGGAGCAAAGCGGGAATATAAAAGCCATCTGACGTACTTTGTCTTTGGCTGTTTTGGGAAGCCTCTCAGCTGACGTGGGAAGCAAATGTTCCACAGTCTCATGGGGTCTTTCTCGGGGCTGACTGGTTTATAGCTGAGGGAAAAAAAAAAAAATAATAATAATCCTCAGCTGGTTTCAGTAGCTATTTGTTACCAGCTTAAAGATCAGGTTCTTCAAGGTAAACTGAAAATGACAATTGGAAAATAAACACGAGCCACTTGGTGTGTGTCCTCTATTGGGCTGAAATGTGACCCGTGTGGGGAGAGGTTAAAGGGTTAAATTGCGCTTCGCTCATTACGGGCCTGGAAAAGAAAAAAAAACCTCGGTGCTGCTCCACCAGGCCCTGCAGTGACATGTGATACCCAATTTCTGGAGTGTCATGGTTATCAACCGCTCAGGATTATAAGAACTGACGTCAAAAAGTGTCGAGCGGCCGCTCTCTCCTTGCTCTGGTTGTCACTCTGAGCTCAGAAGAAAAGCATCAGGGATGTTTACACATGGCAAAGTTATTAAGGGCCCTCGCAGAGGGGTTTAAAGGCTGCAGTCTCACCTGGAAGATGGCTGGCTTGATCTTAGCCCTTTCCTTCTGGCTGGAATACCTTCCTCGTAAAAACCGAAATGGGCCCCAGAGAACATTTATGTTCCCCAGCCTCATCCCTCCCTCTGATTTAAACCAGCTCCCAGCAAGAGATTTAAGACCACCCTGAATAGAGCTGCTTGTCAGGCTGCTCATTTAGGGTCAGAAAGCAGCAAAGCATTTCAGCATGTGCCCAGAGTTTGGGCACCTGCTCAGTCCTGTTTTCCACTGACTCTGAGATGCTCCCAGCTGACAGAATTAAAGCACTTCCCTATGACTTACATTCAAACATAATTTTTTTTGCAAAAACAGAGTCTAAATATGAACTCCTGACAGTAGCTGAACTTCAGATGTTCATTTATGAGATTCTTAGCCACAGGCTTTGGGGAGAAAAAGGCTCCTCTCACAGCACAAGTTATTTTTCTTCTTCAGCAGAAAAAAAAAAAATCTTGCTTTGAATTAGTAAAGAGAAATGATATATTGAAGGATAACACACAGTGGTGCTCACGGGACCCAAGTCACCCCTGCTAACAGACATCCAGAGGCAAAGTATTGATTCCTGGTCCCAAATGGGGCACTTTGAGGAAGCTCCTGAAATGTCTGTAAAATATCTGCCTGCTGTGGTGATGTTTTCTCTGTGATACAGGAGATCCTCTTCTTCCATCTGTGTTTTACAGGCCTCACCTTCCCTGACAAGCACCCCAAAATGTGAGAACGCAACAGGCNCTGACTCTGAGATGCTCCCAGCTGACAGAATTAAAGCACTTCCCTATGACTTACATTCAAACATAATTTTCTTTTGCAAAAACAGAGTCTAAATATGAACTCCTGACAGTAGCTGAACTTCAGATGTTCATTTATGAGATTCTTAGCCACAGGCTTTGGGGAGAAAAAGGCTCCTCTCACAGCACAAGTTATTTTTCTTCTTCAGCAGAAAAAAAAAAAAAATTTGCTTTGAATTAGTAAAGAGAAATGATATATTGAAGGATAACACACAGTGGTGCTCATGGAACCCAGGTCACCCCTGCTAACAGACATCCAGAGGCAAAGTATTGATTCCTGGTCCCAAATGGGGCACTTTGAGGAAGCTCTTTAAATGTCTGAAAAATATCTGCCTGCTGTGGTGATGTTTTCTCTGTGATACAGGAGATCCTCTTCTTCCATCTGTGTTTTACAGGCCTCACCTTCCCTGACAAGCACCCCAAAATGTGAGAACGCAACAGGCTCAAGTGACAAATGCTGGTGCTTCCAAAGTATTCCATTTCACCAGAAACAATATTTTCCAGCTATCAGGATCTCTCCAAAACTGCACTTTTTGACAACCAATTTATTTGCCAATAACATATTGCCTTGCTTGGCTCATTAGCTGATCATGGTCAAATTTGGGGATGAATATATAATTAACGTTTCACACATGAGCCTGACTTGACTCCTTCTCAAGGAGAAGCCACTGGATCTTGGAAAATATCATCAAGCTGTCAGCATTTAGCAGAGAACAAGTCCATAAAAGGCTTGAATAAATCGTGCTGAGCTTCTCTACCTTTATGATGAGTGGCAAAACGGAGATTTCCAGAGGTAACAACATAGACATTCACAGTGCAATTCCACTATTTTAGTATGGTATTGACTCTTTTCCATGTTGCCAAACACTTTGCATCCTCATTTTTCCCTCAGGAATGCAGTGCTGATGTGGGTGAGGTCCAAGGGTGGGTGAAGGGTGATCACAGCAAATCTCGGGGTTTGTGTTTGTGTTATTCCTTCCCTCCTTACCTTAGCAAGGTGAGGGACCACATTCATGCCTTTCTTTATTTTCCCTGTTCTGTGTACCACCAAAAAAAGCCACCCAGCCATGAATTTATTTAAAATCATTCCAGGTTTATCCCTATCTTTTCAACACACAAAAGAGCAACCAGGAAAATCAGTCTATTCAGAACCAGGTGATTCAGCCTTCAGCTCTGACTTTGTCACTAATTTACACAGCAACTGCTGAGTTTATTTTCCCCTCATTCTGGCCATGCGTAAAACAGGGGTTTATTTTCTTGCTTGTGGGTCTATTTAAGGAACACACATTGTAAGGGCTCCTTCTCAAAGGGAGTTTTGCTATTTTAAGCCCAAGGGTTGTGTTCCAAAGCCTTGATGTCTCCCTGCAAACACTGCAGCGGCCAATTGCTTGTCACAGCCTAAGCTGCTTTATCAGCAACATGATCAATGGTCTCACCACAACTTAAAGGCAGGAACATTTCTCCTACAACACTCTGGAGCTTTCCTCTGCTACTGCCCCGTGTGGATAAACCATTGAAGGGAAAGGAGCAGCCCCACACTCTCCATCAGCACGTTGCCACAGCAAATTACTCACATCCAACAAAACTCTTCTGGAAGATGCAATCCCAGTATTTCTCCAGAGCTCTCCTTTGAGTGTTTGGAAGATCTTTGCCCCGTGGTGGATGAGAATGAAGCAACCTGGTATCTGGAGAATCAAGAGGAGAGATTAGACAACAGCAATACATCTTGGAAACCATCCAGTACGCTCATTATTGGGAACTTTTTCCAGGGGGGAGGTGTATAAATAAGAAAGGGTTTTAAGTGGAGGAGGAGGTTTCTCTGTGGCAACATAAAAATGAAGTGTGGTAGCGTGACCTTTCCAGAATGCATTTAAACTTCCTCTGGCCCCCCCGGGCTATCCCATATCTGTGTGGTTCACATTACCCCGCTCCCAGAAACATTTGCTGTCGAACAGGAGGGCGTTGTTATCCCTCCTCTCTCCACGGCGACTCCTTCCAGAGGTCCACCCAAGCTCCTTCCCAGTTCGGCCACTCTCTCCCCTTGCCCAACTGTTTAAAATATTCTGGTTTCCTTCTCCAGGTCGGAGGGCCTTGTATATTTAAATTTCTCACGCCTGTTAAAGCTGGGGCAGGTCCCCTTACAAAGTCAATACCCAGGAATGGAAAACATCTTCCAAAGTTTCAAGCGAATTCTGGCCAAATTTAGCAGGCGGTGTCCGGCTTTGCTCCCCATCCATAAACCCCACGTTAATAAGGAAGGGTTTGCTACATCTGGATCCTGCCTGGGCTGTGATTGCAGATAAGTGTTGACCGGGAGAGGGGCTGGGGACTGGTTTGGGTTGCACATTTTCCCCTCTCACCTCTGACACGGCCAACACACGATAACAAGGGGAGGGAGCTCCCCGAGGGACGGCGCTCGGGGTCGCCGCGGATTAAACGTTCTCAGGCACGGCTCCTTCCAAAGGCAGGAGCAGGGAAGGGCTCAAAGAGCCCGAGCCCGCTGATTAAGGGCCTTGAAGGGTTTTCCAATCCCATCTCGTGGAGCTACTTGCTGCACAGCCACCCAAAGTGTGCTTTGACAGAGGCTCAAGTTTGCTATTTAAAGATCAGCGACAGCGGAGGAAGGCTGAGAGATGTTTGTTTCACTTTGTCCTCTCACTCAAGCTGGGCTTTTTTTTTTTTTTTGCTAATGTTTTAGGAATGTTTCCTTATCAGGATTATAAAAAATAAATACAGCTAGCACTTTGGCAGTCAAAAAGAACAATATAGATTAGAAAATGATTTAGTGCCCTTATTTCACTAACTAACCCAGACGGCCTGATCTCAGGAGCAATTATCCATGTGAGTAATTCTCCTGTGCGAAGATCTTTGCTGAAAGCAGTGGAAGTGTTTGTGCAAGCAGAGTTACATAGCTGCAGATTCAGGCCTCAATTTCCTCATGTTGAATTTGAGAACAGATTGCTTCCTTTATAACTTCTTTTTTGAGTGAAAAGCAATTCTCTTCAGAGGGTGAAGTTAAATGGAAATGCAGCATTTTGATGAAAATTCTCTGTATCCCTTAACTAAATGTTAATATAAGGAATTTGTTACATGTAGCTCCTCTCCAGACGTAGCTGTGCTTTTCAGAAATTCTCCGTAGATTTCTGACTCTTATGGGTGGCTCTTATTGGCCATTTTCATAAGCTTTGAGAACTTCATAGTTCCATTAAAACCAAAAGATTTTAACCAGTTCTCACCAGCCATTTATGGGGTGATACCACCAAAGGTTGGTAGCCTAAAACATGCTGAAAAGCATGAAAAAACTCATAAAACAAACTTGAAATCTGCACAAAGCTCAAAATGAACAGATGAAAACTTCATCATTAACAAATCAATTAAGCAACTCACCAAAAGCACAATGTTTACCTATGGAATATGGGAAATTTCTGTTAAAACCACCAGAGACATCATTATTGCTACTGATACAAATCAAATTATGCTGGGATATGGGAGTGATAGACAGGTAAACAAGCCCTGGGTTCAAATATGTGGATTCTCGTGGTTTCCCCCACAGAATTTGTGACTAAAACCACGGTAGCTACTCCAAAATGTGCCCTCTGACATTGGAATATGCTTTAAACTGTGATTCAGGGTGTCGTGGCACGAGCTTCATGTTTCAGAAAGGTTTCCACAAACTTGGGCTCGTTATTCCATGACAATTTATTAACACTTCCAGGCGTGAGTGCTTCAGGCAAAACAGAACGAGAAGCATGACCCTGCTCACTAACAATATCCACACTTGGATACCAAGCTGATGATTTCAGCGCAGCCCTTCCATGCAGAATTCTGGGAGACTTCAGCTTAAGGAAAGAAAAACAACTTTAAAAGTCACCTCCCAATAAAAGGAGGTTAGGCAGGATTATTCTAAGGTCCCACCTGACTTGGAAAAGTATAAATGTATGCATGTGCTTGGATAATTTTAGAACTTCTGTGAAGTCGAAAGGCACATTTTCAGATAAGTGCTAGGAACACTTGGCAAGCCCATTTGAAACACGCTGCAAGATTTTTGGACATGGCGTGTATTTATAAACCACAAAAAATACATTCTATCTCTTGTTTTGTCTCAGCATTAATGGTCAGCTACACTGAGAATGTTCAGAAGAAACTCCAGCCA
>VYZR01069187.1:8688-23002 GCA_013400675.1 Oxylabes madagascariensis
TTTTTTTTCTCCTCTTTTTTTTTTTTTTTTTTTTTTTTTTTTTTTTTTTTTTTTTTTAGGACATAAGTGATAACATTTTCATTAGAACACTAGAACACAAATTATATTTTACCAGCAGGACAGTGCTTTAGTACTCTCAAGGTGGATGGTAATAGGAGACTGAGCCCTAGAGACAAAAGAAAAGCTTTCTACAGGAAATTAAACCCAAGCTTTGCAAATAAGAACAATAGCCTACAATCCAGGTAAAACTAGAGACACAAATGAATGAATACAAAATGAACATTAGCAGAGCCTGAAGCAGTGACACCTCAAAATACAAAAGAGAGGAGAGTGGCTTCACAGCACCTACTGAAATGAATGTATAACAATATGCATACTAATGAACCTGAAACGCCACTTAGTTTTTGCATCCATTATTCATTGTTCAGCTTTATAGGAAAGGCAGCTGTACAATGGAACGATTACAGGGAGCATCGCTGGGAGTGGGATGATAACAGGGAGGAAATAGGAGCAGCATCTGTTCCTTTACACCGATCCCCCTGCATGAAAATTACTATGGCATTGGAAAAGGAAAACGTTGCAAGGAGAGAAACCAGATGAGAGGCTCAAGATGTTTCAGAGTTTTTTTTTCCCCCTGCAATCTGTGGGATTACTGTCCCTGAAGGAGCAGGAGGGGACAGAGATTAAAAGAAAAACTGTACAAGAGCCTGTGCTCTCCCTTGTCTGAGCAAGTTTTTCGGGGTTGATATATTCTACTAAAAGCAGAAAGTGTTGATGATTAAAGGGCCTTATACAAGGAAAACAATGTAGATAACAAGTGAAGCCAGTTCAGACAGCCAAAGGTGTGAAAGCCCCTGGGCACGGGGAAGCCAAAGGAAAGATTTTAGAGAAAAACAGACAGAAGCAGCAGTGGTAGCCCAGGTATCCCAAGTTCTTCTGTGGTCCCTGTCCATTTCTGTCTGCACAGGCAGAGGCTTTCCTGAATCAGATTTCCCAGCCACATGCAGCACTGTGTGGCATGCTGAATCTCACCTGCCAGTGAGATCACACCATCAGCCAAGACAGACCTAGAATGAATTCTTTCCAGTGAAGTGGGTCTTTTTCAGCCTTAGGCAAATTTGAAGAAGAACTACTTATACATCTATAAATAATAATAGAAATATTTCAAAGTTCCTAATGATTCCCCTAAACTGGGTACCCTTCACATTTTATTTTCTGGGTATCTAGGGCCACAATAAAAGCACAGGGGCTGATGCAGACCTGCTGGGATAACAGATACCTTTTCTGGACTCCACTGGTTTTATTTGCTCCCCTTTTGACAGACTGCAGCTGCCATGGGACTAAGTTTTATACACTGAGAGCTTATTTTGCATAAATACACTAGAAACAGAGTGGCTGAGGTTGGAAGCATTCCCTGGAGGTCATTTGCTCCACCCTTCCACAAAAGATGGAGCACAGGCTGCTTCAACCGTGAGCACTACGAGGTTTCAGGAACTGTGTGCATATTTCCGTATAAATATGCAAATATGTTGCACATTTGTGACTTTTTGATGTAGAATCTGTGGCTAAATTACAAAATTTAGCAGGGAATGCATGATTTTTACCTATTAAGCTACAGTGAATGGATATAGGATAAACAGATTCATTGAAATCATAGGAGTTTTTGCTGATTTTGCAGTTAGTGGATCTTAAAACCTGAGAAAGCATGTTTTTGACTGCTACACCTTCTGCATCACACTCAGAGGGGTCATGGAAATTTTAGCATCTACTGGTATAGGCATCACATGTAATAACCTACCAGAGGTGAAAGTCTTAGGACATCAGGTGTTACATTCATGAGAGTTCAAAGTTGTGCTGAAATCTCTGTAAAGTTTAAAATTTTCATGAGATGGGAAGAAATTCTCACACACCTGGGTTACACTAGAATGGCTTGTATACATTTCTCTGGGAGTACTGCTTCTTCACCTGGGTTTGATATAGTAAGTTTTACTGAAAAGAAGTGAAGGTGACTGGTTTTTACAATTTCACATTTTAGAAAGCAAATACATTGGAGGAAAGGATTTTTTTTGCTTTGTTGGTTGGGGTTTCTTTCAGAGTTTTCAGTTTTGGTTGATGAAAAACCCATAATATTTTTTTTATGGTACAAAAAAGTATTTTTAAAAAATACAACTAAACATTGTGAAAATTATCATGTCCAACAGCTATATATCATCAATACCTTCCGTGAGAAGGTCTTGAGCTGTTGTACTCCTGGGTTTTTTTCCACTGTGCTAAGTCATTGTCATGCAGAGACATTCACAAAACTACAGCTTCAGTCACTTTAAATGAGTGAATTCCTGTTTTGTCTGATTTTCCCAGTAACAGGAAAAAACAAAGCAGATTCATAATTCATGTTAAAAAATTTGTTTTCTTAAATTGAAGATATAGTCTGCCTGTCTCTCTATGTGATAATATGCTTGCTCTCATGATGTCTGCATATTTATTTTAAATAAAAGACTAACTTTAAAGGCTCCTGACATTCCAAATACAGTACACTAGAAAGAGAACAGAAGGTTCATCCTCAGGGATTTTGTCTCTATTTTGTAAATAACAAGCCTCAATGAAACCTGGATTCATAGCATGCAGATATGTTGTTCATTATCTCTTTATGTATATAATGAATAAATCATAAAGTCCAAATAAGAGTGTACATTCATGTATACATGCAAATAGGGTTGCAGTAAATCAGTATTATCTGCCCTGCTTTGCGGTATCTTTTTATTATTGTTAAATATGTAGGAGCTGTGGAACTATATACTTTCCTTCCCATCCCATCACAACATTATTTTAAGATTTTCTGACACCTGCAACTTACAGTTTGCATTCGTGTTGGGGGGGAAAAAAAAAAGAGAAAACTTAGCTGTTTCGTTGATGGAATCAAATCAGACCTAGATAGATGAGGTGGTAAAACATTTTTCAAAAATCCCATCAGTTTGAATTATAGCTATACTCAGAAAATGCCTGGGGATGCACTGCACCAGCGAGATCTGCTGTCTCTCCACTGTGCTGTGGCCCACAGCTCCTCTCCAGGAAGAGAGGCAGCCTGCAGCCAGGCTTCGTGGTGTGAGCCCCAGCTCTGCTATGGGCTGACCTCTGATCTCCCTCCCCTGCCACCACAGCGCTGCTATTAGCTCCTTGATTTTCCTTGAATTTCCAGCGTGCTTATGTGATCAGTTCCTGAAATGTGAGGGTTGTGTTTTCAGGGGATCGGTCCTGGGGCAAAGACAAACAGTAGCACCAACTGGGTGCAAACTTTCTGGTGGGTATAACCTATTGCCAACCCTGAGATGCAGGGTGTAGGCTTCTGCGTCAGGTGAGGGGTCAGAGAAGGCTGAGTTTGAGACATTGATACAAACTCTCTGCTTTGCCAAATGTCTACATTTCCAGAAAGCATTGGGGAAATTCTGTTTCTAATGAAGTCAGTGATAAAACTCCCTGGGCCTCTGGGTTACATATCCCTATTTCAGTTTGCAGGACTAGCAGTGAAAAATGAAATTGTTTGTTAGTCTGCCATTGGGTTTCATCTGAAAATCAGGGAGAGTGAGTGCAGCAGTACGGAATGCAAGAGGATAATTTTTCTCTAGCCAGTTTTTCTCTCTCTCTGCCTTTTTGTGTAACTAATGTCACACACAGCAAGTCATACTGAGTGTGTCTTATCACCCCCATAGTGCCATCTCAAGACCTCACCTGATTAGCCTGTAGTCTCTCTGTATATTGTCTTGTGGGACATTGTCACTTGTCTAGCCATGTATGAAGCTGGAAATAAAAACTCCCTACTTACTTTGCTGTATGTGCTTGTAAATCATGTTGATTGGAAATAAAAGTAGACTGCTACCTATAACAGTTAATTCTCACAGGAGATAGTTAGATTACTGTGTGTGATTATAAAATGACCAGGATTCCTTTTAGGAAGTAACTCCATCATGCTTAGTGATGGATAGCAAAACAGACCGCTACTAAAATGAAATTCACATTATGCAGCAGGCCATGGGGTGACTGAAAACAACATTAGGAAGGTCATTCTGATCTGATTTTTTAAGTTCATGTTCTGGCTTTCTTTAAGCAGAAATCCAAATAGTCTGATTAATGGTGGTTTAGGAACCACTTTGAGCACAAATTTGTAAGAAAATGTTCTACACAAGTTGTAGTTTTGGGTTAAAATATCACACATTGCCCATGATTTAATTCCTCCTCCATATTCATGTGCAGAACTCAAATGATGATGTCTATTCATCTGCTTCAATAACTGCATCTTCAGCTCTTGCTTGTTTCCAGCGCTGTGAATACACAGATGAAAAAAGACATGCTGTTCCATTTATAACCAGCCATTCCTTTGCTTCTGTCTAAAATAGTTTGGAGGAAACATTTTCGTGTTTCATGACTGAGCCTGGAGCAAGAGTACAGAGCAAGTGGCTTTTTTTGAGTTTCTGGTGGTCTCCTCTCAGTGCATCCTCATTCACACAGGATGTTTCTTACCTACAGTAGAGACCCCATATCAGTCTCCAAGATATTTGGGCAACGCTGCTATGAAAGTACAGGTCAGTGATGCAAAGGAGACAGTTTTAAATATGATCAGACATTTATTTATTTTATAAAATAATTTTTTAATAAATAAATATCTGACATATATTTATTACTATACATTTATTTCACAATAAATGCAAAACTTCCCTTTCTCCACCTTACCTTCTTTACACATAAAATCATTTTGACTAAATCGCCTATTTCAAATCCCCTCTTCAAAATATTCCACCTTTATCTTTATCTCTTGAACACTGCATCCCACTTCCTTACTACCTTATCTTCCTACCCAATCTACCTACCTTCCTAAACCACTCCCACAGCCTGCTCCAGCTGCTGTGACACACTCTTTTGCACACCTGTTTTTCTCCCCAGCCAACACCCAGACCCCCTGCAGCTGTCTTTCTCCCCAGGCTCCTCTTCTCTTCCATCTCAGCATCCAGTCCTGCCTATTTGATTGCAGTTTATTCTGTGCTGGTTATACCACACTAAGCAGCATCATGCTTCAGGGTGGTTCATTAAGCAATATAACCAACAGCTGTCATGTGCTTGCTCTCTCATCCTCTCCACGTAGGAAGATGTGTGCACAGCACAGTGTTTGCTTCTGAGATTCTTTAACTGTATGTATGCACGGATGTACATATATTTGTGTATGTACATGTATGTGTGTGCATACTTCTATATGTAAATGTATTTTTATAAATATATGTAAACACACACATACTTCACCTTGCACTGATATGAACGAAAGAAACAGCAAAGAAAGTGCCTTGCCTGTAGCCACAGCATGGAATGAGGGATGAGAGTGTCTTAATTTTTCAGGGAAGCGTCTTACCACCATTTTGGGCTAACTCCTGAGAAGCCCATGTCCCACAGGAGTGGGTTTTCTCTTGGTTGTGGCAAGTTCCACTGGGCTGGAGGAATAGACCATAGATCACTGCTTTGTCCCAGAGCTTTAGGGATAACATAAGTCTTTCAGAGACTCACATCCTTTCCCTGAAATCTGAAAAATGAAAGGCAGCTGAGAACCTGAGTCCATATTAAATGGGGTGCAGAGCTACTCAGGATATGGAGAAGGGCTCAATCCAAAAAGACTATAGACACACTGTTCTGTGCATTTGACATTGGTTATTTGAATGACTGTTACTTTCACTTATTTTCAGGACTGTGTAAGGGATGAAAGGCACAGACTTGCTGATCTGGAAGCCTTTGGAGAACAGCTGCTTGGCAAAAGCAAGAATGGTATTTCTTCTGTGCAGTTCACCAATTGCACACTTATTAGAGTGGAATAATTTCAGACATCCCAGCTTTTACTCTTTCCTCATCCTCTTTGACAATTTATTGTGCTCCATTCAAAGCCATCTTTTTACCACATGGATCTGTACAATCCAACACCTCAGATGGTGTCTTGTGTTCTCCGGGGCACCAAGAACAACCAAATCAGGCTGGGTCCATGCATTTGCTGCTAGCTCTGTGCAGGTAGGAGTGGGTTGCTCTGCACTGGCACATGGCCTTCCTCTGATCTAAGGACTGGCATTTGCAATCAGCCCACACATGTTTTTGCAAAGGTCAAGCCCAAGGATCAGGGAATGAGCCCACCCATCTTTTCTCTGAAGGCTCTCTGTGTGCCCAACGGCAAGAGGAGGGGACTGCAGGACCAGGGTCTTTGGTTTTTTTAAACACATTGGGAGGTTGCATGGGCTCCTTGGCACCCCAAAACCCCTAACACCTGGTGCCCAGAGTGGTGTGTGTCTGCAGAAAAATAAAAGTGGTGGAAGTTGCAGGTGAAGACCGGGGAAAAATTTCAGTGTGTGATTGAGGAGCTGGATGAGAGGAAGACTTTTACACAGTAACAGCCCCAGGTATAAGCTTCTGTTTCCTATTAACTATTCTTCTGATGGTCATATACAAAATGCTTCATTGTATAGGATATTAAACACATTGTTATCATCAAGAATAAAATTGATTCATTTTAGTGAGATTGAGTTAAAATTATTGACTGTTCTCCCTTCCATACCCTTTACTGCAGACTAGGTAAAGTGATGTGCTTAGCTCTTAAAAATACCATTTTTAAGCTCGAACAGGACATACAAAATTTCCCAAAGTAGAAATAGGGCAGAGAGGAAAAAAGGATTGTGTCAAAAGTACATTTTTGCACACAGGTCTCCAGTTATACAGTATGGAATAAAGCTGCTTGTTCACTTCACTTCTGTTCACTTGGCTTTATTTTTTAGGGGTATATTCTCCCATCAGATCTACAGGTGTAACTTATCTAAGTTAGACAAATAAAGGATGTTCTCAGGATACAAAGTTCATCACTGCCTACTCCTAGACTCCAAGCAATACTTTCCTCTGGGTGCTTTACCATTGCTGCTCTGGGGTAAATGGATGCCAGAGAGGGTCTACAGTTGCACACAACCAGGATATTTTTAGTTCAACACCAGCTGAAATTTTGGCTGTTTCAAGTGCAAAATGCCGGAGGTGAAATAATTGCTGTGCAGCAGTCTCCTCAGATGTGGTGCCAAGAGCCACATCAATGGCTAAGCTGGACTGGGCTGCATTGCTGCAGCCTCCTTGAAGTCACAGCCCAGCTGTGCCAGCCACCATGGGTGGCCCCTTACAGAGGGCATCCTTCCACACATGGCAGCCCCGATCCCTGGCAGCTGCTGCCCTGGGCAGCCCAGGAAGGCACTGGCTGGGTCAGCTACATTTCCTCATGCTCCCTCCAGCAATGCCTTCTTGAAGCCACAGTCCAGTGCTCCCTCATGACACCTGCATGTGGAGGAGGTGGGTTTGGACTCCGACAGCATTAGTGGAGGCCCATGGGCTCCCTCTGGCCCTTTTTGCACTTTCAGGCACACACAATTTCATCAGAAAAACTATTTTGG
The DNA here is from genome assembly GCA_013400675.1 of Oxylabes madagascariensis. Taxonomy (NCBI): domain Eukaryota; kingdom Metazoa; phylum Chordata; class Aves; order Passeriformes; family Timaliidae; genus Oxylabes; species Oxylabes madagascariensis. Next base: position 16,137 of record VYZR01069187.1, read on the forward strand.
GAGGGAGCTTTTCCTTTTAAATGCAATTTGGTTTAGAGACTCTAAACCAAACTAGCCCAGGCTGCCCTAGAGCCCTGCCCACCTGGGGCGGAGGAGGAGCCAGTCTACCCCCACACGGGTTACAACCAAAAACCGGGGGCACATAACTTGGCTATGCTGGGGCCAGATGTTTTAAGCATGATTGGATTTGGGGTTGCTTGTAGATTTCATAGAGAGAACAGGTTAGTTTTGAAGACAATGGAGTTCAGTATTTTTAAAGCTGCAGTCATTTAAACCAAGCACTAGGTATCAGCACATCTCAGCATGTCTTTGTACCTGAATTTTAAGAAATGCGTTTTTAAAAAAAGTTTTCTAGGTCAATGAAACCCTTTTCATTGATAAAATCTGGTGGATCCACATCTTGAATAACTTTGAATCAAGACATATGCATGCCTTTGATATCAACCTGGTATAAAAGGCATGCAAAGCTAGTAAAACATGACATGACTTTGGAATTGTTGCTACAACTGGGACCACTTACTGGGGAAAATTGCAAGTTTTGTTCCAGGGAAACAGCAGACTGTGACTGCCTCCAGGCACCAAGTGGAGATGGGTTCTCCTTATTGCAGGATGTGTGGGCTAGGAGCCTTCCAAAACTCATGACAGGCTGTGCCTCAACACCTGACTGGAGGCAGTGTGCAGGAACCTCCAGAGGCATCCCTGCCTTCCTGAGCCCCTTCCATAGGCTCCCAAGGGGCAGGGGGCAGAATGACGGGGTCACACATAGCATTACAGACACGGGTTTAGTTAGCAGCAGGCAGCTGCCCCATCCTCCCTGTGCAGCTGTTTGATGGGAGTCCCAGCCCAATTCTGGCAGATTCAGAGCTGTAGCAATTAACAGCATCCATTTCCTCTGCAAGGAGGGGACTCTCATGGAATCAAAGCATTGTGTTTGGTCAAGTAAAACTTGCCCAGAGCCAGATTGCAAGAAAAGAAATGATAGCCAGGACTGCTTTGGACAGGCTAGTGCAATGCCTCCATGATCTTGGATGTCCCATATGCTCATCATCTCTGTGCTTGTTCACACGGCAGGGGAACCTCCAAGTACACAGGCTGGGGTCCTCTGGGATGAAACAAAACCAGAAGACACATACCAGTTGGTAAGGAAAGCTCAGCCTGCTCCAGAGTCACCCATTGCTGCAGAGAGGACATTCACTTCCAAACATTCTCTCTGCTGCTCTGGAGCCTTCCTGCAGTGCCGTGCTGGCCAGCGGGGCTGAGCACTGGAGGCACCACCCCCATGGCCAGCCCTGAGGTTCAGCTGAACTTCTTCTCTTTCACTGTTTCTGAGGAAAATGATGCACAGGAAAATATGTGCCAGAAGGACAGCATGGCAGAACTGGGAACAGAGCCCAGACCATCCTCACATAGGACAAGGTATCATTCAGTAGCCTTCCCCTATACCTTTTCAAGACACAAACCCCCATGGACACTGTGTTTACCAGGGACAACCCCATCAGATGGACCACAAAGGCAGTGCTCCATGTGAGCCTGTCTCAGCCTGTTCTTGTCATTCTGCTCCACCCAGCAAAGCACTGGGACACTGACTGGGCACCTTTCTGACTGGAAAAATGAAAGAAAAGAGAAAGAAAAAAAAAGTTCTCTGAGCTCTATCATTAATTCTTCAACCTGTTTTCCTAAAGGCATGAATTCTTCTGCCTGACGACTTACAGACAACTTTTGGACAGATCAGTAAAGATTTAAAAACATTGGTAGAGTCATGGCCTTTGTCTGCTTGCTATTACAAAAGAAGTTTGTGGGAAAAAAATCTATACTTTTCTTGTCCCCAAAGGCATTATCTTTCATTATGTCAATGTGGCAGGTTTGCAAATTTCAGCAGTGGAACAGCTAGTCAGCAGTTAATTATCTGTGTTCCTACTAATAGGCATAAAAGTCAAACAAAGGGAACAACAAGCAAGCTTTTGCACACTTTTCAAGAACTATCTGTGACTCTAAAACTTGAGTTTGTTGACAGATGACCTTTAAGAATGTGCACATATGTATGTTTGGTTCTTAGCCATGCACCGCTTATTGCTGCATCTGTCTCTGTAAGAAGTGCAAGACACAAAAAATATTGTATGAAATACCCATTTTTGAGCCCTTCACAATAAGCAGCGGCTTTGAGGTGCTGCCTTTCTTTGCAAGGTCATTACTCCAGCAAGTGCCCTCTGCTTTGAATTTCAGGTAGTACAATACAGATTAACAATTACAAATAATCTGCCTGCTCAGAATGAACAAACAGTGCACTGATAACTGGCTTTAGATGATATCCGTGTTCAGTCTTGCTCAGAGTCAGAGGATAGAAGGAGCACAGTATATGCACCTCAGCTGCTTCTTGCCCACGTCTTCCACCCTGGACTTTCAAAGGAGATTCTCCAGTACAACATGTTTGTGATTCTTGGTAGAGGTCCATGGGAACAGAGGAGCCATTATAATGACAGCTCCCTACTCACCATCGTACATCACTGTCTTGAGCTATTCTTAGGGATGCTTGGAAAGCAGTCAGAGCAATCTGTGAAACCAGGCAGGGATGCTGACAGCATCTTACCACAATTATGATCATGCATACAGTGCTAACTAATAAGGCTTGGGAAAGAAAAATACCAAAACCAAAGGAACATACTCTGTTTTCCAGGTTGTTTTCAGAGGCATTGGCATGAAGGATTTCAGGTAAGGGAGGGAGGGAGTTAGGACTGAGGAAGGACACTAAAAGGACACAAAAAGAAAAACCAAAACCAAAACCAGACAGAACTCTGAAAAGCTTAAACAAAATGCAGAGGACAGAGCAAATTAGATGCAATTACTGAAATAAAGTAAGTCTGATGACAATTGTCTNCAAAACAAAACAAAAAAAAAACAAAACCAAAACAAAAACAAAACAAAACAAAACAAAACAAACAAAAACAAAAACAAAAACAAAACAAAAACAAACAAAAAACCAAACCAACAAACAAACAAACAAACAAACCAAACCAAAATGGAAAACCTTTCTTCAAGCTCACTTCTTGTTCATTATAGATAAATTTGATTGTCAATAATTCTGACTCAAAGGAATGAGAATTATTGGAGTGGATTTAAGGAAGCTTAAAATTCAGCATGGTTTCAGAAACAAGAAGTGGGAAAAATTTAACCTTGTTATACAAGGGACTGAAATTCTTAGGGAGGTATTCTTGCTGATGTAAATGAGTGCAAACTTTATGCTTAGCAGTGAAATCATGCTGATTTATGGCAATTGAGGCTTTGGCCTGGGTAGAGGAAACTGCTATTGCATTCCATCCACTGCAAAGGTTTTCAGAGCTTCACATCTCTCACAATGACCATTATAAACAGTTGTTGTCGAATGATCGTACGAAAACCTAGGCACAGAAAAACAAGTAAGCTCCTGGCATGCAAAGAACGCTGGGGAGACATCAGTGAAAATATACTAATGGTAAGATCTATTAAATTTTTGAATGCTTGCTCAGGGAGCTGCAGAAGTAATATTACTAGAATTTTTGGTCTTTGAGGGTCCTAAATGCATATATTTCGGAGAGGAATAATCCTGACCCTGTATTGTGGAGAAGAGGACATCTAATTTTTTGCACAGCTGACTTCTGCTATGTGTGGAACAAAGCAGCTGGGAGAGGGATCAGTCAGAGTGAGGGCTTAGTGAGTCTGAGGCCCTTCCACTGTCAGAGGTGGTAACAACATGAGCAAAGCACAAGGCTAATTTCTGTCCATGGCAGTAAGAACTGAGTTCTGATTAAAATGTAGGATTTTTTCTAGTGGTTTGTAGCTGCCTTGAGAGCCAAGGGGATGCCCACCAGAAGCCAGCTCTTCCTCCCAGAGATTCCATCGTGCTGAGCACAATCCTCCTACAAAACCTGTCATTGCATCAGACTCATCACAAAAGGCCCCTCTCCTACTAATGCCCATGGATACAGCAAGCATATTCTACACTCCACAGGAGCTGATCTGATCCTTGTAGCAAGCATTTCCACAGTACAAATCATTTTTGTTTGCTGAAAAAATAAAAAAAAAAGGTAGAAAGTTAAAGAGAAATGGTAAAAAAAAATAGATTGGTAAAAAGTTAAAGCTGAATGCTTCTAATGCTCCAGATGGCAACACTGGAGATCTGAGCAATGGCCTTGCCATCACTCATTGTGCTGGTTCATCCACGTTGAATAAGTCTGCTGTGACAGACCCACTTCCCTGGGCATGAACAAGAGAAGCAGAGGAATAGCACAACCTGGTAATTTGGTATGAGTTCTTCTGTCCTGGGCAAAGGTGGTGCAATCTTCCTGAAAATGTGACGGCTGTACAGGAATGCCCAGTTGTTTAGCAAGTAGCACATGCCTCAATACGAAAAATGTGAAGATTCATTCCATTTTAATGGAGAGGTGACTCCAAACCAGCTGCTCTGTTGGAAAGCAAATGGGGATGCATCTTCCCATTTGCATGATGCCAGTATTTAAAAATGACCCCATTGTGCCAGCTACTGCACAAATGGAACAAAAGGCAGCCCCAACAGGCAAACAAGCTTCCAGGCAAGAAGCTAGAGCTGTGCCAGTCCCATGAGGACAGATCGTTGTTGCCTGCTGGGTGGGATGCCAGGCTCACCTCCAGCCCTGCCACTCCTGTGCCCAAGGAGGGACGTGAGGGCAGACTGGAAAGAGGACGAATGAAGTGGCTTTGCAGGTATTTTCAGGGAGCTTCTCCAGGGGGACGAGAAGCATGGGAGAAAACCTGAACCCTCGAGCCACTCACCAAGTAGGACCTGAAGATCCTGTTAGCAGTGCTGGTTCACTCCCACAGGCATGCTGCAGCTCTCCGGTGCTCTGTGTAGCACAGCCCCAAGGCAGGGTGATGTGGGCTATGCAGAGCGTGCTGTGCCTTAACTTGCAGTTTCTCAGCCTTTGTGGTGACTTTAAACATTTGCTGCTGGCTTTTATGTTGAGTATCCTAGAGTCTTTTTATTCTAATAGGTTTTCAGCATGTCTTTGTTCCTTGCCTAGCTCTACAGACACACATGTATACTGCAGCTCATCCTCCAACCAGAAAACCTATCCAAACCTTTCTCAGAAGGACTGGGAGTGGAAGCAGGAGATAAAGCATTCCAAGCAGAAAGCAAGTGATCACTACAGCCCACTCCTGTGGCACTGGGAAGAGTACAGCCTTGAGCAGTTAAACCAGCTCATGCTACCGAATAGATGACCAATCCTGCTAGGATGCCCTCTCTGTTTTCTACATTCTTCTTCTTTTGATGGCTACTACTACAGGTGCAGCCTAAAAAAAGTAGTTCCCAGAAACATACAGGGGCTTTTCTGACCAGTGAGCAACACTGGGAAAAGGAGAATTTGAATTCTAGAGAAATTCCTGCAAATCACCACTGGTGGGAGACAGGGAAACAAAGAAACTATCAGGCACTACTCTACAGAGATAAGCCAGAGATGGTCCTCATTAATGCTCTGTCATGTTTTAAAGTTCAAGAGATACTGCAGCTTAACTTGTTTCCCTTGACTGGAATTTATCACTGCTAATAGATCAGAGCCATGGGGTAAGCTGTTAGACATGCGCTGGAAAGAGCAAACTCTTACTGCATGAAAAATCACATTAATGTCCTTGAAGAACCAAAGTCTGGGTGGAGGAGGCACTTGCCTGCCGTACCCAGGGCAAGTTCTATTTACTAACCAACTAGAGGGCCAACAGCTCCTTTTTTCTTGACTTTCCAGTGTTAGAGTTTGTATTTCCCTCTGTTCAGCTGCACCCAGAGAAAAATAATGTAAAGGAGAAATCAAAACACTGAAGTTTCGAAATCCCCAGGCAAGGCATTTTGTATGTGTTTACATGCGCATTCTTAGAAGGACTGTAACACATTTGAAGGAATAATTCTTTTATCCTCAAAAAACAGAACAGTTGTGAAATGATTTTTGCAAGCTTTACTCTTCTGACACATCTAATTAGATGCAGCGTTACGCCTCCAATCAGACATACACCAGGTGAGAAGCCTTTCCTGTGATTCAGAGATGAGTTGTTACTTCAAACTGTGATGCCTTTTGTTTCTTGTGTACTTGCACTGCTAAGATCATGACTATGCCACACAACAGATCCTGTTTAGTCGTTGGAGCTGCTGAAGCCTTCATGTGGTGGAGATGTGCTGTGCTCTCTCACATTGAGACCTGACTTTTGTTCTTTCCACTTCTTTTCTATCTTCCAAGTTAAGACAAATCAGTACATAAGGCCGCTTGTTTGTTGATAGAAACCTTCTCTCCACAAATCACTGTGTATGTATGAAGCCGACCATCGGTGCTACAGGCAGTGGGGCTGAGCATTCCAGTGCCACTGGAGCCCAGGAACGGGGCACTCGTTCTTGTTTCTGTACAGTAATTTCCCTTCTTTCCCTGCACAAAGTCCTCTGTGACATTCAAAGAGAGATAGAGTCTTCTGCCAGGATTCCCCTCTCCAGGAGTTGAAACAGCCTTGGAATATCTGATCATTTGTTATTTTATCCAAAATTGCATGGCCTCTTTATAGATTAAAAAAAAGACCTCTGGAAAACATCAACACAAACACTAAGTATGCAAGCACTCCTTGAAAACCAACCTCAATTTGTAAACTCATTTCCCAGAGCTTGATGTTGCAATAGAGACTCTTTGAATGCAAGTAAGTTTAAAGGGAAGGGAAGTAAGCTGTGAAACCAAAGGACACATGGATAGAAACCTGATTTGCACATTTGTGATAAACTGTAAACTCTAATATGTTTTGAAGGCATAATAAAATATTTACCTTCAAAGAGCACTTAAAAAGTGCATCTAAAACAGATTATGTGCTGTGATTGATGATAAGGC
>VYZR01069187.1:45478-56420 GCA_013400675.1 Oxylabes madagascariensis
TTACTCGAAGAGAGGTGCTGGTAAATCTCGTCATCAGTGTACGGATTTGGTAGGAATATAATTTAACTGATTGTTAAGGATAACCGGAATGCAAACAAGGTGTTTCTCTTTAGCTTTCCAGGATATGGGATGCATAGGGCATCTGAAGCTGCTGAACAAAGCATTAATTATGCAATATGCACAATAACCTATAGACATCTAGTCATAGGATACCTTGATTTTTAAAGAAAATATTCTAGTTGGATATATGGACAATAAAACCACTCAAAGTTACTAAAATGTTAATTTTTTTTTTTTCTTTTTAAGCCGGGATACACAGGTTTATGTTTCTGTGGAGAAGTTCCATTTTGAGTAGCTACAGTTCAATCACAGAACACAAGACCTGCCCCCATTGTGCCTGAATCCCAGAGGGTAAAGGTGATGGTATCCTTTGTGGCTGAGGACCTCTAGGCTTGGATGTCTTGCCTGTATTAATCAACATTTCTGTACTTCTCTGTCTCCAGCCTCATGTGGCTACTTTCAGGTGGCTTATGCTTCCCCTGGGAAATACACTCAAGCCTATTTTGCTTCTTCTTTCAGGATCCAGCTTTGCTTCCCAGACATGTAGGGAATTGGCCCAGTGTGTCACAGGGGAGACACATCAGCCTATTCATTAGGTGAACAAATGGGTTGGCTCAGCTCCCTCTGCTTCTGCTTTAGTCNGGCAACCAACTTAGGTAAAATGCTTAATTTCTAAATGAGTGAAGCGAGGTTAAAGTAATCCCTCCCTGTGTTGCACGGGAATGAGGAAGGCTAATGACTTATTTGAAGAGGGAGGCAGTTCCTCACCTCAGTAAAATAAAATCACTTTGTTACTTGTTTTCAAACTGTGCTATTTGTTCTGATGGGTGGATCACTGCTCTCCAATACAGCAGGTAAAATGAGAGGCGACATCTAAATCATTGATACAACATTGCCAAGTGCTTGTATTTTATGCTGGCGACTCGCGCCATGTTCTGTTTCTTGAAGCCTAGGCATTGAAAGCAAATGAGTGTACCACCTTCCTTTTTTTTAAATATAAACCAGAATTTTATGTTTCTAGTCATACAGAAAACTAGAGTGAAAAAGCATGATCTGAGTATGCTATACAAAGAAAAAAGTTAAAAACAAATAAAAAGTACCCAGGATATACTAAAAAAATAACAACTCTCCCTCCTTTTAACCTGTTTTTCAAGTCTGACCCAAGATTTTCTTCTTTCTGCTTTCAATAGTTTTGCTATATAATAAAACAGAATGAACCCTAAACTTTCTTGCAAACTTAAAATTAAAAAACCCAACAGTCTCCAGCTGGAGTATCCACTACAGCACAGTCAGTGAAAAGCACCAAAGACATTAGCTTTGTCACCTGTTCCTTCACCTGACCATCCAAGAGTTTTTCTTCTATTTTCTTCCACACACAGGGGCCACATGCAAAGCTCAGAGACCATCTCTAGTTGTTGCTTGTTAATTGGGCTATTGTGTGAAAGTAGAAGAGAGCTCAAAAAGATTGGGCTGCAACAGATGCAATCGAGGTTTCAGGGGTCCCCAGTCACATGGAAGACTCACACAGCAGAGGACCAGATAAAATGTTTTTATTTGACTTGTTGTCTCATTAGCTGTCCATTCCTTCAGGCCACAGGGCTCCGATGGTTAGCTACAGGTCAAAGCCTTTGTTCCACCCAGAACAAGAAAATCTATTGTATTTCATCACGTAACAGGGTTCTTTCCAAATCTTGAGGAAGACAGTAGAAGTAATGCTTTAAAAATGAGAATTAATGAAAGAATGTACTGCAGATTGTGAAGGGTGATTCAAGAAAGCACAGCCAGCCCCACAACGAGCAGCTTTTTCACTTGGGGATTTGGCAGAGGAAAAACACGTAGAAGTGCAGTTCTCAGTTTGGAAGCCATGTTGCATAAGCATGGGGATGATGGAGTAGGAGTCAAAAAGTTTTCTGTTACTATTTTTCTGACTTCTAAGTAGGGTTTCTGGTACATGTATCTTAAAATGAAATTAGGAAGGGCCGCAATGCAAAAGGAGTGCTCATATCACTCAGCAGCAGGAGATTCAGGACTGAAGCTTTGGCAATTGCCTTCTGTCTTACTTGGGCAAATCACTGCTCTCTCAACCTTCATTAAGTAGCTACATTGAAATGGACCTATTCCACTTCATCTTTCATGGATTGTGGATATTTTAAATCATCTTTGAAACACTCTTTGAAATTCTGCAAGGCAAGGAATTATAAGCAGCACAAAGTATGACTAATGTTTGTGTGAGTCATCAATCGTGTTACCAAAGATAGTTTTAGAGAAATGAATATGCACAAAATAAGGCTGATCCTGCAAATTTCAAAGATCTGCTGCCATGTGTAGGGTGGATGTGAGTACCTCAAACAAAGTGCTGGGATTTTCCCAAGGCCCCATGATAGCCTGCTCCAGCCTGCTGCCCCGAGAGGGAAAACACTGACTGCCAAGCCAAAGCTGAGTGCTTTGGATGTCCCGCCATGACCTGTGGAAAAACAAGGAAGCCTGGAAGAGTATAAGTACATCTCCTCCATAAGCAGATGAAATTTTGGGAATACTGACCTAAAATGCCCTGCCTGGCCGCAGTGCCCGCAGAAGCACTGATGGAGAGCTGACCCCGACGAGCCAGCCATCTGGTACACACAGCATGCTGCAGTGGGAAGAAAGGGGTGCTGTGTTCCAGCAGTACTCTGGCCAAACAACCAGCAGCAGTAGCAGTCAGGGAAATGGCCTTATTCTTTTGGCAAAAGCCTCTCCATGTATACATACGTCTGTTCTCTCACCCACCCCCTGTCTGAATGAGAAATCAGGGCCTTCTTGACATGAGGCAGCACATGCCAGATGCCGAGCAGTCAACAAGACAGATGCTGCCAGGGGGACAAAAGAAGTAATCATATAAATACTTAAAAGCTCCTTTTAATCAAAATGTCCATTGTCCTTTTTGAAAGGAAGGTACTTTTTAATAGTTATTTGATTCCTTTCAAAAGCAAGGAAGGGGTGGGAGAAATATTTCTTTACAAGGATAAGGCATGCCCTGTTTCTCCCATAAATATAATAACTTATTTGAAACTTTCTTCCTTTTCTTTTCACAGTGTTTTTTCCCCATGGGAAATTATAAGGGAAGCAAACTTGGGACTACTTCTTTGCTCATACATATTTCAGTTTTGTGTACAGTATGAACGGTGTGTGTTCTGAGGAAGAGTGTTCTCTGGACAGGATGGGAAAGCCTTGGTAGGAACTGATCCACCACAATGCCCCCAGCCTTCTCCAACACCCAGAAATCTGCCAGTTGCATTAGGCACGGGAAATCTGCCTAACAGTCTCCATTATCTACTTTTACTGTTTGTTTCTGTATTTATTTCTAATCCATCTATTGACTCCCAGCCCTGCTTGTAGGGGCGAATAAAAGATAAACCTTTCCTCAATACTGTGTAAGCATGGAAGGGAAATGCCTGCCTCACCAAGCAGTGCCCAGACCATCAGCTGGCAGCATGGCCACTGCTGTCCTAGATCTTACAGGCCAGTGCTCACTGGAGTGGAATTCTTTGTTCTCTCATAGACAGGTGCTGTTGCAGTTGCTGCCTGGGCTGTCAGAGAGGACAAAGGTTTTAGAAAATGAGAAGTGGGTACAACACCTAGGCTTGCTGCTCCTTCACCAGAGCACCTCCTTGCTCCGAGGAAGGCAGGACAACAGCTGTCTAAAAGTTCACTTTAATTTTAAAGCCCAGCTGCCCTCACAGTCTTTGGGAATGGCATCATTGCCTTTGCCCTTTTCAGCTGTGTGGAGAAAAGGCAAAGAGGTACAGCAGCAGCAGGACATGGAGTCCCCAGTCTCCCAGAGGCTGCTCTCTCCCAGCCTCTCTGCTTCCCTCCCCTCTCCCTGTGAGGATGCTGGCATGGATCATGAGCCGGCTGAGGTCCCAGGGGATGGCACCATCTGCAGTGAGGCTGATGAATTAGATTCTGCTCACCAGTGGCAGGCGGCACAGACAACACCCTGCCTACTCAGCTGAGGCAGAGGTAATGATGGGGGAAGAAACCTTGTTTTGTCATTGTGTCTCTTCCTGAACACATTCCAGACAAATGTTTCTCTACCTTTTCTCATTTGTGAAGGCAGTCTCTGCAACGACTCCCACAGCAAATTCGCTGCTAGCTTCCATCTTTAGGATCCTGCAAATCCTAACCATGCTCTGTCATACTTTGGGTACATAAATAACATAAGACCAGAGCCATGTCTCTTTTTCTCATAGTCTGTCTCACCTATGCAGTAAGTACCTCTTTCATGTGGCACGAAGAATTCAGAAGTAGTTTTGTTGATAATCACAGTCATGTCCAACACAGGTGCTCTTACTCAGGTTTTACTTGGCTTTTCATTTACAAAGAGATGTCAGACTTTTGTCTGATGATGGATATTGTCAAACCTGTGGAAAGCTTAGCAATGCGACCTCAGATGATTACTCAAGAGTGTGTTCCAGATGCGTCACATCTCCATGACTGATGGCTGCCAGATGGCTGCTTGGGAGAGGGCAGAAAAAGGTACCATTTTAACATGTTTTTGTCTAACATAACCCCTTGATCCTCAGGAGAAAGCAGACACGTGGTATACAAGAGGTGGTGTTCCTGGAGAGGCCAGATTAAATACAGAACCTCAGGAACACCTTGGTTTCACTCACACCATTGCCGCTTCCTATGCTCTGTCTCAGATCAGGCTGGTTTCCTGCATACCCAAAAGCAGAAAAGCAGGGAGAAGAGGGAAGTCAGGTTGTTCCCATCCTGACAGGAGCTGAGTCTTTGCAGCACACAAATCCCAACAAAACCCTTTACAGAAATCGCAGTGAATCGCTGCTGGGGCTGATGCAGCCCTCAGGGGCCTACCATCTCTCCTCGGTGGTCAAGGGATGTTCAGGTGAAGGGACAAGGGTGCTGCCAGCTTGTCAGGGTCCTGCCATGCATGAGGGGCTGGCCCAGCTACAGTTTCAGGTTGGCCTGAAGGGCCTCAGTCACTGCAGTTCAGATTTTCTCATAACATCCCTCTGTCTGTAGGAAATGTCATTATTACCACTTTCACAGAGCAGGAAAATATTAGGGAAATGCCATAGCCAATGCCATGCCAATGCCATTAGCTGATAGGACTAATTACCATATTTAACAATTGCTGTTCAATTTCACCTGACACCCTCTATTCTGATGGACTGCCCCTCCTAAACTTCTTAAATTCTACATGAAAAAAATGCAGAAAATTTGGAAAAAAAAAAGATTTGATTTCTATTCAGACCGAGATCTAGTGGTGATATTGCCAGCTAACAATGCCAATAAAAAAGCAGTTCGTCTTTCTGCACAAACCTCACTACCAGCAACTCAGGTGAAGAGAACAAACCAATTTGTTCCAGTAGAGACATCATGAGTTAACAAGGGATAAACCTGGCAAAGCGTCCTGTGTCACACTTTCTTTCTGTGGTGGCTAAGTACACAAAGAAATATTTAACATTGAATGAACAATCTAGTTTGATAGAATAGCAAAGAGCTGAAAGGCGTCTGTTAACAGCAGAGAACCTTATTGTATGGAGGTAAGCACAGAGCTGTTCCCACCAAACCTTCCCCTTTCAGAAGGGTGGTCTTTCTACCCACCCTAACCTACCTCTTAGTGCTAGAGGAGGAGAGGGCTCCCACCTCCTTTTTGCCTCCAGACCCAGGCTGCTAGTTCAAATTCCGGGATAGCTTCCTGCAGGGTCAGAATTCGTTCCCTCTAACATGAACTAGAGCTACACCTTGAATTATTTACTGTTACTAATCTGTACAATGAATGCAACTTTTTGTTCCCATTCATGAAGTTTCCACAAAAAGGAAGTGACTTTTCAAGCATGTGCTTTCTTACAAGGGTTTGCATTAGTTCAGGGTTTGTTTTAGAGTTAATGGCTCTGAGCATAGAAGTCTTTTGCTGTGCAAGCTGTGACCAAAGCTGCCATCCAAGTTCTTCTTTGGTTGGGACAATCAAGGAATTGCAATTAGGACTTGCATTCTCTCCCACCTAAAATTGTTGAGTACATCTACCGTGATTTTTAGAGGTTTTTTAAAAATAGACCCAGGAGTGTTATGCGGGCACAGCTTTTTTTGACTGCTGGTATTTATGATGCTTGGTTTCTACAGTAATTCTGCAAGTCAGAACCCATTCATGCCTGTAAAAGGTAATAAAAGGGACTAGAGGCACCAGCCATGTGAGTCAGCAGCTTTTATTTTTACAGGCATTTTTGAATACTTGTTGGTTGTATTAAGCAAAGGGTCTCTCTTGCCAACTAAACAGAATGTGGCATGTTGTATGGTAGAGGAAATACTGTCAAAGGCTGTGTGCAAAACCAGTCCAAGCAGAGACCCAAGTTAGGTGTGTACTCAAAATCTTTTGCAGTAGCTTTAGATAGCATTGCAAAGTGAGTGTCCCTCCAGCCTCTCTGTCCACTCCCCGAAGAATGAATGGGTCAGCAGAGGAGATCCAAAATCATTGCTTTGCCTCGTAGAGCTCTTGATGGTTGGCCACACTCCCCCCATAGCTGCACACAAATGTGGAGGAGGCAGTGCATACTGCTTCAGCAGTCGTCCTGGTAGAACTGACTTGATTCAATGCAGACAATCCACACTTCTTACTTCTCCAAACGGCACAAGTGATGTCAGTGACTCTTACAGTCTCCTGACATGGACATTGTAAAATCTCCAACAAAGTCTCATTGAGTTCTGTGGAAGCTGGATCAATTCAGACTTCTCCCTGCTATCAACAGCCTTTCACAGCTCTGAAATGCATCTCTGAAGGCTTGATTTCAGGTGCTGAGGTTCAAGCCAGTGTAGAAACAAAGAGACTGCAGATTGAGTGCGTTTGCAGTAGCACGTAAGATATTCAGCTCTTCCTTGCAGTAGGAGGCAGCTGATTCATGCTTCATTAACCTGAACAAAATTTGTAATCTCCCCTCTATCCCTAAGCAATAATTAACAGCTGAGTGCTGTAATGACTTCATGTTTTACTAAGACTTCATTTTTTACTAAATATAAGCCAGAGCATTTACTAGCACATTGAGAGGTATTACCATTAATAATTAAAAACTGAACTACAACTGTCCAAATAACTGAAAAGAGTATGTTTTATAATGCATGATTTTTCACTCTTATATTGCCTTTAGTCACTTCCTAATTTGCAGCATCTACTGGTTAACTGCAAATTAATGCTATTCTGATGCACATATGTTTTACCAATAAATTTTTAACATCTGTAGTTATCCTCTCTGTATGAAAAGTACCTGTGAGTGCAACTGAGAAAGAAAGCAATTGGCCAGAAGAAAAGAATGAAGGGTAAGAGAACTGAATAAACCCACAAAACACCCAGGGAATATCCTACTTTGCATCTTGTCATTTAATCACCAGGACTCCCCAGAAGATACTTTGCTTTGCACGATTTCTGAGATCCTTCGCCTTGTGGAAAATTACAGCAGCTTCCTTAGGACAAAACCTGATTTTGTCCAATTATTTGGAGAGCAACACACAGATTAACATGTGGATCTGAGAGAAGAAAAAATGAGATAGAAAAGAAGATTGATAATCATAATTAAAAGTCTGAGACACTCATATTTGATGCTTTGTTACTGAGGTAGGTTGTATTGTCTCAGCGCCAGTGGAACTTAACATCAAGTCACTAGCCATCAAATCATTAATACTGATTTTAAATCATATAATGTCTCTGAGATTTATCTGTAAGAGCTTGGGTGTCTGAAAAATAATGTGGTACTTAATCATTAGACCAATTAAGGGCTGCAGGTTAAATATGCCACGTAAAAGACAGCCAGTGTTTTCTGCAAGACAGAAAACTCTGGCTCTGATTTCATTTAGCACGAGAATGCCTGCTAAGTCAAATATTTGAAGTCAGATCTATGAGATCAGTATTGGACCCAACCTTCCAGATTTTTATCTTTTTTTCACCAGGAGATTAAAGACAAGGCCTCATTACACATGATCAACTGCTGTGGTATATTATTTTAAATGTAAACATTACAAAGTGTGAGATAGAGAGAAAAACAAAGTGGATTAAATAAAAGCATGTGCCTTTATTTTCTTACCTTCTAGTATAATTTACATACACTCACCTTCCTGTTTACATTGTAAAAATAGTCAAAATCAATGAAAATAAAATCACTTCCTAGCTAGCACTTTAAAAGAAAGCTTGAGCCTGGAGGAAATTTCACAGCTGAGCTGTGGGCTCATGGGGAAAAGGCGGCTTTATAACACCAGTGCTGCTGACACAACCTTCAGTGCAGAGATGCTAGCAGTTTTTACCATGTGTGCGAGATCTTTTAGTTTAAGAAGTGTTAACATAAATTAAAGGCAGTTTGCTTTCAAAGGCATCACTTCAGGTCTTACTATGGGGGGGTTGCAGTTAGGAGGAAACATAATTGCAATTCATGATCTCTCTGACCAAACCCCTTTTAACCCTTTTTTCCAGAGAGAATTTCTTTCGAAGTGAGCAAGAAGTTCTGAACAGAGTATTATACAGTTATACAGCAAAGCCCAAATTGCTCAATATAATGGGGTGGACCATAAAAGCTGCAGACACCTGCATTAAGGAGGAGAGAGAAGTCACAGATAAAACTGCTTCTCTGCTTCCAGCATGGTACAGGTTCTTCTGTTTGCTACATCTCTGTGGAGAACTCAAAGCCCTATGGCAATGCAGCCAGCTGTGCTCATGTTCCCTTGGGCCATACAGTCCCTGTGCATCCTCTTGTATGACAAGTTTTTCTAGCAGACACTGGGGTTCTTTTCCTTTGGTCAGTGGAAAAATACCTCACTTAAGTATTTTATTCCAAAGGTCAAGCCCAGGGAGAAACAGAAGAGTGAATAATGACATGGATTTACAGATTTTTCTACTGTGGTTGTATGTCCTTCTTACAGGGCAGTTCAGGTTAGCACAAATAAGGCTCCTTTTGGTGCCTTCATAGAAATTGAAATAGCAATGATTGGCACTTCTCATGCTCTTTTCTTGGGGGTAGCTCTAAGCTGTTTAATGTCACCCCACTGCAAATCCGTAGCAGTTCTCTCTCTAAGATGCATTTGGCTAACCTTTTACAGCCTCAAGGCAGGGAGAGGGGCAGGAAATCGAGTTGGGTGGCAGGGGCACAGAAGCAATCTTACACGATTTTACAGTGAGAACTTTGGAGAATGCAATTGGGTCTCCACGACAATGAGTTGCACTGCTATAATGTGTGCCAGAGTACCAGTAATGATGCTTCCCACACCACTGCCCTGCAGCTCCACTGACAAACGGCAACACCAGCCACACAGGGATTCCTGTTGCCCCTGGGCTTATTGGTTTAGTACTTCAGCATGAATCATCATGATTATTTCCCACTGGAACCTGCTTGTCTGTGGCATGTCCTCATGAGAAGCATAATGAAGGAAATGCACCCAACCCACAGCAGTGTGCAGCACATGGTATTAAACACAGTCCCTTTAATGCCACCCAAGGGACTGCCATCAGAATACCTAGCAATACATCAGCCAGGGACATTATTCCAGGCCTTGTTCTTGTTGGAAGTCTGAATAGAGAGCTGAGCTTTCTGAAATTATAACTACCCACACTAGTGTGTGCCAAACCCACACTTCCTAGGATGATGTGAGCTGTGGGCCACATTTCTAGATTACATGTTTCTAATCTAGAAAGTAGAAATCAAACATCCTCCTTACCTGTCATTTAGACTCCAGTTTCTATAACACTGGCTTTTGTTCTCTACACTGTTAACTGTTTCCTCACTATTTATCTGTTACAGGACTTTTGCTGTGGGGACACATTCATCTTTTGCACCAGCATTTCACAGAAACCAATGCAGAGCCTTGAGGGTATGTCTGGGACACAGGCGACGTCTGCTGTGTCACTTTGGTTTCATATCTCTGGAAGTCACGAAGCGGTGAAAGCCTGAAATGGAAATGCCCTTTCCCATGCCTGGGGGTTGTGACCCCGTCTGCTGCCTAGGCCACTGAGCTTCAGCTCCACACCACGAATCTCCAGCTCTGCTGGAGCTCCTGCCTCAAGGACTTGACTGCAGATGGTCCATAGGAGCCATCCTGCTTCTTTCCCCTCTTGACTCCATCCCTTCAGGGAGGAAATGCAGACCTTGAGCTGCAAGAAGAGTCAAGGACATGGTTCATCCTTACCTTAATTGGAAAATGCTGGAGTGACACAGCCAGCCATCTGGCTTCTCCATCAGGTTGTTAGCACTGTTTCACAGAGGAGTCTTTAAAGTCAGGAAGCAACCCCGGATCACTGGTGAGGAAAGGAAGGGGCTACTGGCCAAGCATTTCTGATTTCAGCTTCTTGTGATCCCAAGAATATTACAGATCTTTGCTGAGGGTTACAAATTAGCCCATAAGGGAGAAAAATGTTATTCAGAGACCAAAGTTACTTTAAAGATCTGGATTTTGGAAAGGAATAAAGCAAAAGTGAAAGATTCATTCCTGATCAGCATTTCTGTCCATGCACAAGAAGCCCAGGAGTAACTAAATCTGTCAGAGTTGTTTTAATAACTCTCAGCTAAAGCCTAATTCACTAAACCTGTCAGTACAGAAAATCTTTATTGCTGTGGAAAAGTAGATCCACTCAGTGCAAGCATGTATTTTGCAAAATGTGGGAGGATTATGGACATGGATAATCTCCTACTTTTGCTGCTTGTTTATATTGTTTATTAAGTGTCCTGTATTCCAGAAGTCTCTCTTCCCATTTGCCAGGATTTTGTTGTGTATGTATAATTACAGGGAGAGATCTATACACACAGAGTTGTACGTAAATGTGTACCTACATGTACAGTTTTCTACATTGCTTAAAGTCCTGCCCAGGCATCTCCATGAATATATATATATATACACATACATACAT
>VYZR01069189.1:7612-32859 GCA_013400675.1 Oxylabes madagascariensis
CCCAAACAATAACCCAGCACTTTGCTAAATAAGAGGAAATTCTGTTACTACTTCTGTGGAAGATGGGACTGGATGGGCTTTAGGGTCTCTTCCCACACAAACCATTCTATGGTTCTCTGTTCCTGTGATTCTTAAGAAAATGGCAGACCCAAAGTGATTCTCCTCTGTGTAAGTCTGATGTGTCTCTCTGAAAAAAATAACAAAAAAACACTTGGTAAGTGCTCAAAAGTTCATTACTTGCATTGCGGGCTCGTCCCATTCCTTTTGGTATATGAAGTTTTTACTTCTGCTTATGAAAAAGGTGATGTTTCCCTTTGTCCTGGGCAGCACATGAACCAACAACTGGCTGAGCCACAGTTCTGAGGAGATCCGTGGGGTTTTTTTCCTTGGCCTAAAGTATTTGGGGTTTCACTCAGAAACCTGGACCTGACAGGGCCTCACCTGGACTGTTCCAAAGCCAAGAAGAGACTCTGTCCACTCAGATTCTAGTGCACAACCTCTGGCAGAGTTTTGACCTCCAGTGCGATTTTGACGTCAAAATGAGAAATACCATGGATATTTGTGATGTTGGGGATTCTCCTGCTATTCAGTGCTGTTGCTGTGTTCCCAGATTGCTGACTTGAAGGCAGCTAGACAGCTTGCTTCTGAAATCACCTCCAAAGGAGCAGTCCTGTATGACTTACTTGGCAAAGAGGTGGAACTGAGGGTAAGTACACTCTGGAGAGCATGGAAAAACTTGTGTTCACTGGGTGCCTCAAAGGATAAAAGGGAAAAAAGTCTCAGTTCTTATTAATGTCTGCATCTGACATGAATATTCTGTGAGTTTGAGGGAATAGGCCTGACAGTTTGCATTTCCTTCCTACTCCTGTTCATGGCTGGACTGCAGGCAGCCTGAGAAAACAGCTTGGCATTTTCTCCTCTGTTTGGAAATACATGTGCAGGCTGTAGTGGTGGGGATGGATATTCTAACAGATAAATGATGAGCACTGTTAGTTTTCCAAGGGCAAGGCTCATTATTTCTGTGGCAGGAGCTGGAGGCATCACAGCCTGTAGGGTACATGTTCTTCAGCTTAGCTGGAGAAGTAAAGAAGGAAAATCAAAAGCCGTTGTATGAAGCCAGTGCACATTGCCAGGAAGTCTTGCCATTATTTTCTTCAGCGCCTTTATCTGCAATGCTGGAGGTTCTTCATTTTCTGAAAGGGAACTTTAAAGGAGGAAGACCCTTCATGGTGTGGGAAACGTTCAGATGTCTGAGCTGTAGGGAGTGTACCCTTAAGAGCTGTAAACTCTGTGTCTCGACAGTTAATGCTCCCAGATGCTTGTTTGATGGAGTACAGTGTTTCAAAGGGTGGCTGATACCCTGGGAAGTTTCTCCATGGAGCACTGCCTTTCCTGCTAGATCCATACATCACTGTGGTGTGCAGGGTGTTAATGTTTCAAAAGAGAGGGAGAAGTGATAATCCAGTTTAACTCAACATGCACCAGCGTCACAGAACTGTTGATCAGTTATTTCTCCTCTTGCACTCTGCCTAATTTCTTGGCTTTGAAGGAGTTTTCACACAGCTGTTATGCGATGTGTTAATAATTTGCTTTAGTGGAGCATTGGACCCTTTTGCTCTGAGTACAGCATCCCTGGAACTCTGCTAAAAGTCAAATAAAGATCAGTTCAGGCATTTTTGAAAGTACTCAAGCATTGGTTTGAATTCGGTGCTGTTTAGTCACTTGAAATCAAGGCTTTTAGGACACCAAGTTTAGAGCTGGGCCCTGGAAAAGAGCACAAGTGGAGTGTGCTGAAAGCATGAGCTGAAAAATGAAGAGCTGAGAAAGTGCTTCAGTGCAGCCTCTTCTCAGTGGGGCCATGAAGAACTCGGGAGTGGGAACCTACTTAGAGATATCATTTCTAAAAGGATTGGAGTTCTTAGAGAGAGCAGTGAGCACGTGTTCCTTGTGGCTGAGTGCACTAATGCTGTCCAGGTGCACAGGTTGTGTTCTGCAAAAAGGTTTGGCAGATGGAACTTGTTGTCTTTGGGAAATGCTGTCCTGGGAAAGGTGACCTTCTGTGCCATTAGCTCTGACTGCATCGCCTAAAGGCAGCAGGTGACAGTGACAGCACAGGGAGAGCCTCCAGAGAGCTGCAGAAGAGTTTTGAGCTCTGTTCCTGAAGATTTGGGGCTGGTTCCAAGGTTTTTAGTGATTCATTAAACCTGAAGGACCCATTTTTGGCTGGTTGTTAGAAGTTAAGTTTGGTACATGCAACAAACTTGAGACTTGAGCGTGTAGCGAAGCAAACAGGTTTCAGGTTAAAAGTCAGGAGGTTGCAGGAGCCAGTTTTGCAGTGGAATTTGTAATTTTTAATTATCAGCCCCAATTCTGCCTTTCACTTGAAGTGTGAAATTTGCCCATCACAGGAGAGGCTTAGAGCCAAACGCTGCTGGGTTTTTCCATCACTATTGGGTCTGGGGTTCCTGTCAGTGCTGAGGGCAGTCAGGAATTGCCTTTCCTCATCTGCCACATCCTCCCTGCATCCTTCACGAGGAGGTGCTCAGGAGACCTCAGGAATGACATCCTCTGCCTGCCTTTCCCACCGCATTCCACGTGGGGAAGAATTGAAATTCATTCTGGCTTTGGGTGGGGAGTAGAGCTTTGCTGGTAGGCACCAAATTAGTTGCCATTAAACCAAGATTACTTTTATTGCTTTTTAATGTGCAGATTATTGATTTCCATTGGTTATTTTCTTCTGGCAGTGCCTGGCTAATTAATGCTCACACTAAGTGGCACTGCCAGAAGGTTTGTGCTGTTGCAGGGCAGGGGAGCAGCGTGGTTTAGTTTTTTATTCCATTTTATCTCCTGAAACCTGTTGCATGTGCTAAAATCTATCAACAGCTGTCATAGTGTTTAAAGGAATTTGAAAACATGGGAGTTTTATGTTCCCTGAACCTCTTTTCTCTTTTTTTTTTTCAGTCCATTCATTTCCAGATATTTAAATAAAAGCTCTTCCTACTTAAGCTTCAACATACTGATGATAAATCTTATTTCTATCCTAAGTGAAGATGGCTTAATTTTCCAGGAACTTATGAAGGAAATGCCAGCATTTGGCACTAATGGGTTGACTAGATCTGTTTTTATAGTCTGAGCAGCTTTTGGGGAAAGATCATTGGGGAAAAGTGAAGTAAAACTCATTATTTCGTTTGGAAATGTTGACTCTAATTTGCTCCACAACCTTTACCTTCTCTGTTGGAGTCTTTTTGTACATAATTTGTATAGAAATTGTGTAGAAAAACTTCATACATTAGATAAATTTCATTGCTCCAAGTCATGAAACACTTTTTAAAATAAATTACTTTCTGAATGGAAACAAATTTCAGCTAGAGAAGAATTTAGGGGAAAGGTTCAGTTAGATTTACTGGAGGTAGAGAGTGCTGTAAATGTATGTACATATTTTTGGGGAAGAGTTGAGGTCTGATTTCTTGGAAATGTGGTCCTGTGCCTTTCTGAAACCTTTGCAAATACTTTATTCCCTGACTGAATATACAGTTCTTCTGTGTATTTAAACTACATCCCAAGTAATGCTGAAAAAGAATCTGCGATTAACAACAGAGGAAGAAACAAAACCTGCAGGGTGTGCTGAATTCAGACTATGATGTTATTAAGTTATGTGGGAGAAAAAATCCCAAACATCCCCCAAAGCTGTATTGTCAGGTGCAAATCCCAAATATATTTACTGAGTTCAATAGAAGCTGTGTTGTTTCTAGCCCAGCTGTGGATGGGCACAGTGCAGATTATTGGTGTCCTGTGGCAGTGCTGGAGACAGAGAATTTTTATTTTGAAACACATTTAAGCATTACATTTGGAAGGTAATTTGCAGCTTCGAGTCTTGCTGGTCCAATTTTGGAGCACAGAAATTGCAGTTGGGATTTGTAGAGTTTAGTGGAGCTGATGAATGAGCTTGGTACCACACAGTGAGATCCCTAAATGAAAAGCCAATTCCATACAAATTCCATGCATGGAGAAATACATCTTCATCTTTATTGTTTCCTTTCCTGCCAAGGGCACTTTCTCTGCATTTCATTGCTATGTAACTTTAATTTTCAGAATATTTACTGTTACCTTTGGAAGAGTAACCAGGCATGTTGAATTCTGGTTTTCTTTTTTTGCATGGGGTAGGTGGGATTGATTTGGATTTGAGTTGGGGATGAGAGACTTTGTTTGGATTTCTTTCTCTGTCTTCCTACACGGTACTAAATGAATGGAGAGAAGAAGTTGAAAATACCAGTCTGTCATTAAGGCTGTCAAACCCCAAATCAAGAAAAGTAGCGAGAGAATTAATGTCAGCCCTCTGGCAAAATGCAGCACTGCTTCCCTATGCATTCCCTTCTCTGGGATCTACACAGCTGCCATTCTGTACATGGAAAAAGATGTTGGAAGAGCCAGTGGTGCTCTGTATCCTAAAAACATGGCAAGGTGAGGGAAATGGCCAGATTAACCTTTGGGGAAAGGGAGGGGTGATGAGCTGCTCCGAATCATTCTTCAGCTCAAAATAAAGCAGTAATGAGAATTCTAAGGGCAATCATCCTCAGTTGAGGAAGGGTTCTCTTCAATTATCCTACAATGGAAATCCAAAAGGAAAAATTCCTGGCTGTTTATAATTCTGAGTGCTTCCCACTCTGCTTCTGCCAGAGGTCCTGGGCCACAGCAGCAGGAGCCCGTCAGGAAGCTGCCCTGCTCAGACCTGCTGAATTATTGGACATGGGAAGATAATGGAGCAAAAAAAAAAAATTCCAGAAGAAAACTGCCTCTGTGCTGCTGGCAGGCAGAAAGATTTCTGACCTTCTCAGGCTTGTTTTCACTTTATTTAGGTCTTCATTAGTTGGAAGCCCTGTAAAACTGAAGAAAAATGAAAATAATATTTTCTTTTAAGGCTGTTAGCTTGTGCTGAAGATGGACAATGCAGTGGGTTTGTTTTCTAATGCTCCTCTTGGCACTTATCCCATCTGTGCCCTTGAACAAAGTGTTTATTCCCTGTATCCGCTCCTGTGCATAAAAGAGTTGCTAGATTTGGTAGATTAAAGCTTTTAACAGCCACATGAAGTGTTTGCCACTCTGTGGAGGATAAATTAAAGAGTAAGTCCAGGGCACTGCTCCCTGTTATTGTTGTGGATGCCCACAGCACCAGCTTGTTCCCAAACTGATGGGAGTCATCGAGAATCTCGTTACCAACTCAGCTGGGAAAGGCTGGAATTAAACTCTTCAGAGAGCCAAAGGCATTTAGACCCAGCTGTGGAACTGAGGCAGTGTTAGTTCAGCACAAAGCTTTGCCACTAAGGACATTTCACTTGGATCTCTTTATTCCCAGCTTTTGGATTAAAGAGCCCTTCCTCCCTTCCTTCCCCCTCCTGCTGCTGCTGCTCAGGGGGAGAGGGAGATGTGATTTCAGAGATGGCTGCATCACTCCCTGCTCTTTGGAATTTAACTGCAAAAAATCATTTTATTGGGAATGTTGGAAGCATTTTTCCGCCTGCCAAATGTTACTTCTGGATATGAGGCACTGCCTGGGGGAGGCTGATAAATTAATTTCTCTCATTTCCTGGGCTTTGGTTACAGAACTGCCACACATAGAACTTATAGTGGAAATTGTAACTTGAACTTTCCACAACTCTGGAGAATTACTTGGTTTGCTTCAGTTTTTTTGAACAGTTCTGCTTCTAAGCCAAGCCTAACCTATCACTTTGAGAAAGAGGGCTTATTGAAAATTGGGAAGCCAGAATTAACCCTTGCACCTGTGATCTGTTGAATCAGTATTAGATTGCTTTAACCAGAACTGCAGTTGTGTGTATGTATTTAAAGTCAGAAATTATTTTGTATGACCTTCCCAGGAGTATTTAACTTGAAGAAATGGCATCAGCTGTAAAGTAGTGGTTGGCACATTTCTCCTGGCATTTTGGGGACCAGTTATGTCCTGTGGAAGGTGTCCCTGCCCATGGCAGGGAGTTGGAATGAGGTGAGCTTTCAGGTCTCTTCCAACCCTGCCCTTTTTTCCTTTATAAACTAACCAGCAATGCCCAGGCAAGGCCACTTCTTGCTGATTGTATTTGGAATTTCACTCACAGGCTTAGCTTCTGCTCTAGAACAAGAAGTTCTTGTCATCTTCCCACAGTCTGGAGGAGACATCCCAGGCCACCTCCTGGCCAAGGAGCCATGAAGTGACCCCCTGTAGTCCTGAGGCCTGATCCAGGCTTTACCAATGCAGTCTGTCCTCAAACCTTGCACAAAGTACATGAAAGGTGAGCATTCTGAGGATGTGGAAAGATCACAGGAGGCACATCCTGAGGTCTGTGAGCTGAGAGTGAATCAGTGGCATCAGAGCCAGAAGATGGATGGACCTGGTAAAGGAGGGAACAGAGCAGTGTAAATTCATCCCTGTCACAAAGCTTTAAAGTTCCCTCTCCTGCCTTAGCAGAGCCACATGCAGGTTACTTCTGATTATTTTTGATCCATTGAAAAATTAAGTTTTCTAGTTGCTTCTCTCTCCCAGACCTCCTTGTGACATGGGTTTTACATGCTGGGATAGCTGAGAGTTTAGGGCACTGACTGAGGCTCTGCGTTGCTGAGTAGGGGAATGTCTTTGTGGATACCCTTTGGAGACTGCTGAGATGAGCATGAAACCAAGCAGCATAGTCTGGAAGCAGCAAAATTCTCAATTATCGTGACTTTGATGCCCTGAGGGGGCAAATGGGCTGTTGGGAAGGGTCAGATTCCTTCAGAAGGATTAGTGTCCCTCATGAGCCTTCCTGTTCCTATATAACAGTGCCAAATCATCCATCCCCTGGATTGGCCAAATGTGATCCCAGCATGTGTGAGTGAACTCCCAGAGTAACAAACTCCTAAAGGAGAGCTTTGTGGCCTGCATGGACTGGAAGCTGGAATTGCCAAGGCCCTGTTTGCAGGGAGCAGGGGATGTGGGGCTGCCTGGACTGAGGCTGAAGTGGCAGTGAGAAGTGCACAAACTTCTGTGTACATCAGGCTTAGAACTCCTGGAAAACAAATATTTAACGTGGTCGAAAACTCAGAAGAAGAATCATGGAATGGTTGGCATTGGAAGGACCTTAAAGATCACCCAGTTCCACGCCTGCCATGGGCAGGGACACCTTCCACTATGCCAGGGTGCTCCAAGCCCCATCCAGCCTGGCCTTGGACACTTCCAGGGATCCAGGGGCAGCCACAGCAAGACCAGTGTGTTAGGAAAAAAGATTTAATTTCTGTTCCTTACCACAAAAAAAAAGGTGTTTAGAAACCTCTGCTAGACCTTGAGCACATCAGAACATGTTATTACAGCACATTTATCATCTGTGACTTGCGTGCTGGTCATGCCTTATTACTTGCCTTGGTTTCTTCCTGCAGTTTGGAGGAGGAGTGCATCCATTTTTCCATACATCAGGCACACTGGAAGCTGCTTTGTCAGCTTTTGGTCCATGAAAATGGAAATCCATTACCAGTTGAAAATGTTTCTCTGGGCATATTTGCAGAATGGGTTTTGCAGTAGTGGTTCTTCATTGTTAACTGGGAATGAAGCTCTTGGGGAGAGATGCCCAGTAAGGGAAGTGGTGGGTGCATTTGCAAAGGGTCCTGCTTGAAAAGAGATATTAAAGATGAAACTTTGCTCTCTGAGAGTGTTCATAGGGTAACAGGAAATGGCCCAGTGACTGTTACCCAGGAAAGCTGTGACAGACATCCACAAAAAAAAATCAGTGGTTTTGATAGACTCACCATACATTTATGTTTCCATTATATTTCCACTATATATTACTGTTTTTCCATAATATTTAATATCTTTTCCACTTAGATTTGTTACTCCAGAAGTCCAAGTTTGGTTAGAGGTACTGTTGTAACTGTGAAGTTACTGTGCCCATTCCAAGGTAGAGTTTTAGGGATGAGCTGTGTGTACAGAGGATTCTCCTCTCCATCTCCAGGGGTGTGTCTGAGGGGCTAATTGCCCTGACCTTCTCATTTTCCAGTCTAAGCCTGATTCCACAGTCTGAAAATACAAATTCCAGCCTTTCCACTGCTCTGCATTTTGCTGACAGATTTTTCCAGGCAGGTGTGGCTGTAGGACTGAACCTTGTTGTAGAAAATGACGTGGATTTCTGTGGAAGACTGTGGTATGTACATGAAACTTCAGGGCTGTTAGAGGGAAGACAGAAGGAGGAAAGACATTAAACTTGCATAAATTATTCCACCTCAAAGGGCAGATCCTCAGAAGTTTCTCCCAACCCGTCAGCTCCCTGCTCTGCCCCATTTCGTTGCCCCATGCATGTTCTGGGGTGTTTCACCAGGCTGCTGGAGGGGAGTTGGTGAGGGAGTTGTTTACGATTGCAGACTACAGTCCTTGCTGTTCCTTTGACCTCTTTGCAAGTGGAAAGGACAGTAATTCCCGTTCCTCTGCTGTTTTGTTTGAAGTGCGTTGGCTCTGTGGCACAGATCCTCTGAGCCCAGTGTGGTTGGCAGGTCAGTGTCTGCACCAGGCTGGTCCTGGCAAGGGCCTCACAAATAAACAGCGATTTTCCTGAGCTTCTGAAATGCTAAATGTTCCCAGAATAACAACTGAGCTACATTATTCTTCTCCACCCTCCTCCAGAAATATCCACCTGTGGAATTGTTTGGGAATTTGTATTGCACAGATGTTTTGTATCTCATTTTTGCCCAAATAAACTTTCTGCTTTGGAGTTTGTTTTTCTCTGTGGTCAGAGAGATGTTCACAAGCACTTCAGACAGTGTGAGCAGTCACTGCCACCAACAGATGTAACTCCTGTCACTCTCCCCAACAGAATGTTTGTTCTTCTTTTCTCATGCCAGGAAAATGAGCCTTTGTGCAGCATGTGGTGGGATTGCTCAGAGACCTGATCCAGCAGAGGACTAAGCTCAGCACAAAAAGCTGCTTTTATTTTTTTGCTGGATGAGCTCCCAGGTTGGGTTCACCCTGCAATTCCCTGGACTAGAGTTGGTGGGAAGGGAGCAGGCTCTGCTGGAGCTGAGCTGAGCAATCTGGAGAGTCTGGCATGGCATCTTAGCAAAGTTATTGGATCTCATTCCAGAATTCCTCCTGTAGTGGGCTGGGTACAACCTGTGGCAAAGTGTACAAAGCATTTTTAGGTTCTTAATGAGGTATTTCCTAGAGAGATACTTTCTCCATCTTTATCCACCTGTTACCAAGTGTTTTGCCGATGTAAGATTGTTTTAGAAACATGGAGCTGCAAAATTCCCTCTCTTCCCTTCCATTGCCAAGCAAGTAATCTGAAGTTCTTATGTAATGACCAGGTCAGTGTTTAAGGCATCAATTAGACAAGTGCACACGCAAGCCCATGTGTCCCCAAAACTGCTGAGAGGGGAGGTTTTTTTAATCCTTGGGGATCTAAACAAGGATCACTCCGGGGTTTTTGAGGAGTCTGACTCACTCAGTTCAGAAGCAGAAATGCCATAGGTCTGCAGCCTGCGATTTTCACATGGATGTGGGAGGCATGTGGAATCATGGAATATCTTGGGTGGGAAGGACCCACAGGAATCATTCAGTACAGGATGACTGTACACAATCCCAGCCTGTGCCTGGGAGCATTGCCCAAAGTCTCCTGGAGCTCTGGTAGGGTCAGTGCTCAGTGTCCACCTACCTGGCACAGTTTGGTGGCTTTGTAGTCCTTGTAGCTCCACACTTGGGACACTGTGCTCCTCTACCTACACTGGTGTTTTCATGGGTTGTGTTGTGCAGGTGATGGAATCTTCTGTGCCCTGTTCCACATGTAAAATCAGAGCAGTTGCCAAAAATCTGCCTTAAAGAATACCTGTAGCCAGACACAGCACTCACCTCATTTGGAAAAGATGCCTTGATTGCTCCCTCCTGCTAATCTCAACTCACTTAACTTTTTCATCATCTCCTTGTCTCTAAATCATCTCAGCCTTGGTGAATAAACACGAAATCCTACCCCATTTATTATGTAGATGATCCTATCATTGTTGCTTAATCACTCTCAGTTCTGCATAAATTAGTTCCTTTGTGTAGTGTTTAAATATATTGGTTCATTTTATTTCATAGGAAGCAAGGACAGAATCTATTGCCCGACCTTTGGAGATAAATGAGGCTGAGAAGGTGATGAAAATTGCCATTAGCAGCGTTCTGGTAAGCAAAATATTGTTTATTTGATTGTAAAATTAAAATTTTTCTGCTGCAAGAAGAAATTAGCTCTTTTTATCAACAGCCTGGGGTAAAGAGTGCCAAAGCCATCACCTGCAGCTGCAATTGATGCATCTAAGAGCTGCTCTTAGCCCCTCTCGTGGGGGAAAACAGATTGTAGTCATATTCCCTGCCTCTGTTAGGAGCTTCACCCCAAAGGCTGTACAGGAGGGATAAAAATTGCCCAAATCAGCACAGGAATCTACACCCTCTACCTTGTGTGAACCCAGTGACCTCTGCAGAGTCAGGGCTGCAAGGAGTGACGTGGGTAGCTCCAAAAGTGGTGGTACCTCTGGAGCTGGGAAGCTGGGCTGGCCAAGGGGTGAGTGAGGAGAGCTGGCACTGTGCTAATGAGGGTCCTGCCAGGGCATCCCTGGGGTGTGAAGGACTTTTTGTCTGTCCTGCACTTGCCAGCACTGTTCTTGCTTCAGTGCCTGGGGTCCTGACTTTCTGAACCTTCAGCTGCACTGTGTGAGGAGGAAGGTTAATTAACTCCCAGTGATTCCTAGAAGTTATTTCACTGCAAACTGTATCCAGTCCAAATGTTTGATTACAAGAGTGGAATTCCAGGTTTAAACAGCCAATTGATATTCAGGAGAGATTCCAGGCAATCTTCCCTTCTGTTTTGCTCCTGCTCACAGCCTGTGTGAATACTAAATGTTGTTAATGTGCATTTCTTACTCCAGCTGTAGAACTGATGAACTGAGAGCTGCATGAGAGAGGGACTTCCTGGCAAACAGCAATGGCACACACTCTGCTCCTTAATCCTGGGCCAGCTGAGCAGCACCAACACTCCCTGCTGGAATTCCAGCAGTGGAATCCTCCCTCTCCCTTCTCCCTCAAAAGATGCTCGTGGTTTCTTGAGCCCAAGCACACTGGGTGTACTCAGTTTATTTAAATCAATTGAAATATTCCCACTTCCCCTCCTGGTTCCTGTAGCACGTATTGAAATGTTCAAGATGCTTCCCAGATTTTGAAAAAATGGATAAAGCAAAACTTAGGAAAGGAAAAAAGATATCCAGATAGAAGAAGTTCTTTATAAAACTGACTTGTATCTTGAAGAGAAAAGAAAAATTATGGAAGCTTAAAATTCCCTAAAATAGTACCAAGAAACAAATGTGTATCTCATCTGTTTATTCAGAGAGAATCATAGAATCATTCAGGTTGTTTCCAACCTGAATGATTCCAGTAAGATAAAATCCAGAAAGACCTTAATGATGCCAAAAGATAGGCTTCTTCCTGCCTTCTACTGCTTCTTCAGTGAGAAGAAAAACTAAAGTTACAGCTGTAAGGTTTTTCCTTCTTTAAGAATGTTAGCAAAAAAATCAGGTATTTTACATTTGCAAATGTCCAGTTAGTTCATTATCCAGGCCACAAAGAACTTTAAGAATTAATTTCCATTGCCTACTTGAGTAAACACAGATGAGATTATCCAAAACAATGTTCAGCATCTGAAAGATAAATTTAATTATTGCAGTGCCAGCCATGGTTCACCATCCTTCTCTTTCAGGAAGAAGTCCAAAAGACTAAAGACATGTTGAATAATGTGGCTTTGGATGAAGCCAATTTGGAAGCCAAGATTGAAAAACGAAAATTGGAACTGGAGAGAAGCCAGAAGAGGCTGCAGACTCTGCAGAGTGTTCGGTAAAGATCATGAACTGATTATCTACTGCAGGAAGGAGTGTGAACATAAAGGATGGAACTGGTGCAAACAGTCCCTCTGTTCCCAGAGGCTTCTGGTGTTCGCCACCAATTGAAAAATTCATTCTGCAGCCCTTGTTAGGATCAGATCCTCTGGGCACTGGTACAGTCTGCCAGAAAATTTGTAGAATCTCAAAATCCCGGACAAGTTTGGGTTGGAAGGGACCTTAAAACCCATCCAGTGCCACCCCTGCCATGGGCAGGGACACTTCCCACTATCCCAGGCTGCTCCAAGGCCCATCCAACCTGGCCTTGGACACTTCCAGGGATCCAGGGGCAGCCACAGCTTTTCTGGGCACCCTGTGCCAGGGCCTCCCCACCCTCACAGGGGAGAATTGCTTCCCAATATCCACTCTAAATCTCTCCTCCTTGTCCTATAACTGCAGTTCCCGATGATGAGTCCCTCTCCCTCCTTGAAAGCTCCTTCAGATACTGGAGGTCTCACAATGTACAAGTTTACAGTTTGGGTTGATTTTTGGCCCTTAATTAACCTGCAGGTTTATACAATCTGCAATCTGACCTGATATTAAAAAAAAAGAGGAAATACTAGACAAGGGAGTGGTGGAAAGAATGACCTGGATTCGCATCCCCGTTTTGTCAGCAGCAATCTGCAGGAAGTGCATTGAGTGGGTGTGAAGCTCTGAGCAGCAGCAGTGGTTTTTGGGGTGCATCAGTCAGCTCTCAGTTACTGACATCATCACTTCATCATACTGTCTGATTAAACCTGTGATGACCCAGGACACTTTTGTAGCAAGTAAGTCCCCAGCAAAGTAGATGATTTATCAGCCGTGCTACGCACAAACTTTGTGCGGTTATGGAACAGCAGGATAATTAATCTGACATTGCCTTCTAAGGGGGCCAAAATGCTGCCTTTGTGCCTATGTGAAAGGAGGAGGGAGTTGTACACAAAAACCTTCTCTTTACTTCATGTAATTCCCAGGATTGTTTAGTGAGGGGCTTTGTCTTGAGCTTTTATTCTCTGAAGCAGTGTGAAACCTTAAAAACAAGAGATTTTCTGTTTTAGCGGACATGGAAGGGTGGCTGCAAACCAAAATTGCATTTCAGAGTTCTGTATATACAGAGCAATATTTATAGACTCCTAGAATCACAGAAGGGCTTGGGTTGGAAGAGACCTTAGTGCTCATCTCATCCCAAGGCCCTGCCATGGGACATCTTCCACTGTCCCAGGTTGCTGAAAGCCCCATAGAACCTGGCCTTGAGCACTTCCAGGGATGGGGCAGCCACAGCTTGTCTGGGCAGATGGCACTGAGTTCTCTATGCTTGCTCTCCCCAGTCCTGCTTTCATGGATGAGTACGAGAAGATTGAGAAGCAGCTGGAGAAGCAGTACAGTACTTACCTAGAAAAGTTCCGAAATCTGACCTACCTGGAGCAGCTCCTCCAAGATCAGCGACGGACAGAGCAGGAGATGTTTGAGGTAGGAGAGTTTGGAAATGCTCAGCAGGACTGTACAGCCTGCAGATCTTGGCCTTACAACAGCAAATGTTTTAATGCCCTTTTCCAAAGCAGCATATCAGGAGTTGATGGAGTGACTGGCAGGTGAGGGACAGTGACTGTGGCTGCTCCTGGCCAAGCACAACAGCACAGCTGCATTTTCTCAGTTAATGAAGTTAAACCAGGGTAGTGATGGCTCTTGCCAGTTTCTGTCCCCCTGACTCATTTTCAGCTGCTGGGTTTTGTTCATGAAGAATGTTTTCAGAATTCCCGATCTTCCTTTTGCTGTATACAGTGAATGTGCTTACTTCTACTGTCTGCTGATGTATAAGGGTTTCTCAGCACAAGGCTCTTCAGTCTCCTCAAAGTATCAATGGAAACAAGACCATCAGTGAGGAAGTCAGATGTGCTGGGGTCTTCCCCCTCATACACTTCAGTTTTGTTTGGCAGAATTTTGCCTTCTCTTGAACTTACTGAGTTGTGTCAGTTCAGTGTGATTCTCCTCATGGATAATCTGCATCTGTATCCTGTTTTGCTCCGGATTTTCTTTCGATGTTTACTGGACTGCATTGCTTTCAGCCAGCCTTTCCTTCAGCTTCCAGCAACTTCTTATTGTTTTCCTTCTCATTGTCATTACCCACTCTGTCTTCTGTTCTTCATTGAAAACATGTTTGAGTGAACACTCTCCCCTGGGATGTTAATGCTGCTGGGTGTGCTGCACCTGGAATTACAGAATCACAGCATCCATGGGGTTGGAAAAGATCTCTGAGACCATCGAGTTCCTCCTGGGACCCATCCCCACCTTGTCATCGGCCCAGAGCCCTGAGTGCCACACCCAGGTTTTCCTTGACCACCTCCAGGAATGGGGACTCTAAACCTCCCTGGGCAGCCCCTTCCAGTGTTTAACAACCCTTTCCATGAGGAAATTCCTCCTGATACCAGCCTGGACCTCCCCTGGCACAGCTTGAGGCCATTCCCTTTTGTCCTGTCCCTTGTTCCCTGGGAGCAGAGCCTGACCCCCTCTAGCTGTCCCCTCCAGTCAGGGAGTTGTGCAGAGCCAGAAGGGCCCCCCTGAGCCTCCTTTTCTCCAGGCTGAGCCTCCCCAGCTCCCTCAGGAATTCTCCAGATCCTTCTCCTTGTGCTCCAGACCCTTCTCCATTTCCCTTCCCCTACTCTAGCCCCTCAATGTCCTTTCTGTTGTGAGGGGCCCACAACTGGACGCAGCATTGGAGCTGTGGCCTCATCAGTGCAGCTAATCAACCCATTTTAATCAATGCTTTCTCATTCCACCACCACCTTTCGGACACAGGGAAAGCCATGCTGTTGAGAAGTCTTAAATACTTTGCTGCATTATTTGCTTGAGGGATAAAATATCTTTTCAAAGCTGATGTGGGCATTTGGCAACTTGTTCATCCCTGTGAAGCAGTTTCCCATCAAGCCCCTCTTTCCCAAGCACTGTCTCTGTAGATGTTTTTTTCACCTTATATGTGAAGTCAGTTCTAGCTCTCTGTCCTTCAGTTCTTCACCATATCCTTGCCCCCTGCTCAAAAAAATTCTTCAATTAAATCATAATCTTGAAGTGAAGCCTAAAATCTGATTTATCCCTTCTGTTCAAATGCCACTGAGACTTCACAGCCAAAGGAGAAATGCTTTGAACTGAGCTACCTGAAACTGTTTATGAATTCAAGTGCAGAACTTTGTTAATGAGTTGGTGCTCAGCTCTTCGGGGGATTTTTGTTAAAAGATAATAAGACAAAGAAAAAGCCTTTGTCATTCATGGCTGTGCCGTGACTAGAATATGGAGAGCACACTTTATTTTTCTTATTTTCCCTTCTTTCTGTGAGACTCCTGGGACCCTACACATATGGTTTGGCTTGTGGTTCCTAGGATAAGCAGGGAAAAATGCTTCAGGCTAATGCAGAATTAAGGAGTATAAAAACTGGTGACAAAAAGATGCTGTTTTGCTTTGCACATTTCTATCAGTTGTACCTAAAAATACTTGGAAAATATAAAGGATGACACTCTGACCATCTCTTTGTGAGCAGGAGTACAGTGACTCAGGCAGCCATGAGTGCTTTGCTCAGAAGCTGTTGCTTTGGTAGAAGAAGAGAGGTGTGTGTCTGCCTCTCTTCAAGCCAAATACTCAGAAGTGCTGGAGTCCAAACTGGGATTTGAAGTCACATTGAGATGTCAGTCCTGCAAGTCAAACTCCAGGACTTGGGGACTGAAAGAGGGTGAAGAATTTCATCTGGAGAAGGCTCTGGGGAAACTTTAGAGCAGCCTCCAGTGCCTAAAGGGGCTCTAGGAGAGCTGGAGAGGGACTTGGAAAAAGGGATGGAGGGACAGGCCACAGCCAGAAGGAAGGGATTGATGGGATATTGGGAAGGAATTGTTCCCTGTGAGGGTGGGGAGGCCCTGGCACAGGGTGCCTAGAGAATCCCTGGATCTGCCCCTGCGGCTGCCCCTGGATCCCTGGAAGTGTCCAAGGCCAGGTTGGACGGGGCTTGGAGCACCCTGGGATAGTGGGATCTGTCCCTGTCCATGTCAGAGGGGTGGGATGAGATGAGCTTTAAGTTCCCTTCCATCCCAAACCATTCCATGTTTCTAATCTGAGTCCCAGCTACACCTAGAGACTTGTTGGTGCACTCCTACTTCCAAACCAGTGAGGGGATGCACTGTTTAATCCATTTTGGATTAATCTCTGGCCAACCTGGAACACAAGGATGTGTCTGTCACTTCTTTCAGTCTTGATCTGCTTTTCAGGTGGTGCTTCCACACTTTGGCTACTTTATGGTAAAGCAAAACTGGGTTATTACATGCTTCAAAAAAAAAGAGAACAATTTGCTCCAAAACAATGCTTTGCATATTGTCGTACAGTTTATAATCTTGTGTCATTTTCAGCATCAACAGAGGAAAAAATAACAAGGATAATTACATTTAATCTATTTTAAAACACACTCATTCCAGCTGTCAGAAACACTGAAAATTATGTTGATTTTTTCCCCAACCCTTATTTGTCTTTTGTTCCACCAAACAAATCTTAATTAACTTCTGCAGTAGCAGCATGAGGCAATTCTTGTATCATTGCTGTGTATTTGCTGTGTATTTGTCTGCAAAAAGCATCAGAAGAGTAATCAAATTAATCCAGCACTCCCTGTGCTGTTCTGAGCTCTGGTTCCTGGGCTCCTCTCCTTGACTTAGTCCATGTTTTTAGGAGTTTTTGTTCTGATTGAGAGCCTGAGTCTTTTGCTGAATAATGAGCCAGATCTGTGCTGCCTTTGGACTCAAGAGTGGTTGGGTATCCACAGCCACTGACTTGGGCCCGAGTGCAGCTCCTAATTAGCAAAGTGATTTAAAAATTTTAATTAAGTGCCACTAAGCAGTTGAAGCACTCCAGCCCTCCAGAGCTGGTGGTTGTGTACATTTTTAAGGTGGTTTTTCCATGCTGTGGGTGTCCAGCCCCATGTGGCTCCTGGTGTTGTCCTGAGCCTCCTGATCCTTTGCCTGCCTGCGTCAGCCACAGGGAGCAGTGGTTGGAGTGGGATCAGTGGGAGGCTCCTGCCAGGCACTGGGCTGAGAAATCTGCGTTAAAAGAGCTGACAGGCTGGTGTTGAGTCTGAGCCCAGCAGTTAATTGGTGATGAAGTAGCTCCTGCTGAGCACCTGCCTGTCTGATGTGGGAGCCCATTGAAATATATGAAAAATACAAAATGATTTGGCCATTATCACCTGGAGAAGGCAGAAGTCCACACATGACTCGTCTTTAGAGTGGGTTTCTCACACTTATTGACAACTGTCATGCACTACTTACTCATGGATCCGAGGAATTTAAACAAGGGCCTTTTGTCTTTGCAGTTTCCTTTGCCTTCTTTATCTCTTTTATTATCCTTCTGTTCTTTTGTGCTGTTCATGGAATTAATCCATCTTCCTGCAGTTCTGTGCCAAGGCAGGGATTTATGAGCCATGTCTCCTCAAAGATTGGGTCTTATTTTTCTGCTTTGTAGAAAGATTCAGCGCAGTTAATTCATTTTTACCGTTTCTAAGATGGAATAGTTTTGGGTGTTTAGACGCAGAAGCTATTAGAACTTTGGCTGTTCTAAAAAACCCAATTTTCAGGGGTTTTTCAGATTTGGGGGTTGAAATTCTCTCTGGATTATAAATGAATGCCTCTCTTTTAAAGGACAACACAGACTAATACAGTTCAAAAAGGTGTTTTTGGAATTAGCTTATGTAATGCCAGAATAACTTGGCAATTTCCTTCAGCATTTGCCTTTTCCCTGGAGAGAATGTGCTTATTCTTTCTTGTGCTTCTCAGAGGACACCTCAGAAGTACTTTCCTCTTCAGCTGC
This sequence comes from Oxylabes madagascariensis, assembly GCA_013400675.1. Classification (NCBI taxonomy): domain Eukaryota; kingdom Metazoa; phylum Chordata; class Aves; order Passeriformes; family Timaliidae; genus Oxylabes; species Oxylabes madagascariensis. Next base: position 25,334 of record VYZR01069189.1, read on the forward strand.
TTTCTCCTAAGGTATTTTCAGACTGTTTTTATGCTGTTAGTGCATAATCTCAGCTGAGGAATGCCATGAAGTGGTGGACATGGGGATGACGATGTCCTTAGCCACTTTATCTTTGGTTTGGGATTACTTAATCTGCTTTTATTTTCATCATTATGGAGTTTCCAAGGGCATGTTGTGCTAGAAGGGGGAATGGCTTTAAACTGAAGGACGGGACGTTTAGAGGGGATATTGAGAAGAAATCCTTCCCTGTGAGGTGGGGAGGCCCTGGCACAGGGTGCCCAGAGAAGCTGTGGCTGCTCCTGGTTCCCTGGAAGTCTTCCAGGCCAGGTTGGGGCTTGGAGCGGCTTGGGATAGTGGAAGGTGACCCTGTCCATGGCAAGGGCTGGAATGGGATGAGATTTGAGTCCTCTTCCAAGCAAAACCATTCCCTGATTGATTCTATGGATTGTCAGTAAACAGTCCTCCATGATTAATCATGCAATTCCAAATAAAGACTGTGTTGTGACTTATCCTTTGCAACCCACTCTCCCTAAATAAAATCCCCTTTTCATTAAACTCTTTTTTATCAGAGCTTCTGAATATGCGCATTATAATAAGTAGGGATATCTGAGTTCTGCTCCACTCTGAGTTACCCCTTGGTTCTGTGCTTTTTGCACTTAAATATTAAATTCAACATTCCCACTGTGACAGCTGTTTGCTGTAATAGCCAGCCCAAGGTTAACATGAAAAGCAGCTGGTTACGCTCTTTAATCTTCTAACTAATGTGCATTTGAATTATGACTGCTTTAAACATTTTACAGGTGCCAGGAGAGCACTCTTGGTCCGGCATTGCTGAATTGTGTGGAATATCAGATGTAAAAGTAAGCACAGGCTACTGAATTTTGGTCTTTAGTTCAGTGTACAAGGGTGACAATATTGGTGCATTGAGACAGAAACCAGTGGGGAAATACGGAAAAAATGAGAGCAGGGAGAAGGGAATGCACAGAAAGAGAAGGGGCAGTGGAGCGTAGGAGAAAAGGACAAAAGAAATTATTGGCTGAGAAATGATGATCACAGAGAGGAGAAGCTGGAGTTAGAAGGTGGGAGGGCATGTGGAGAGTGCATTAGGGAAGATGAAAAGGTTCTGTATGCATTCATTCCACTGAAATAAAATTCTGCACTCCCCTGCCAGTACCATGGCAACTGTCCTGAGGCAGGTCATGCCTGCCTGCTCCTGGGACTCTGTTGATACTCTCTCATTAAAGCTGGGGAGAACTTTTTGGGAAATGCAAACAATTGAGATCAGATCAATTGATCTCAGTCAGATCAACTCAGTGCTCAAAGACCCGTGTTTTCATAGGGATTATCTGGATATCTGATGTGCCAGGTGGGTGACAAACTTGCCTTAGGATCCCAGATTTGAGGCTGTTTGACTCACAGCGTCAAGTTCCTCATGCCTGACGCACTCCAGAGCTCATTTTATCACAGAGCTAGAGATCAAACAAGAAATTATTGAATCCCAAATCACTTACAGGCTTTTCTGAGCAATGCAAAAATACATATTCTGCCTCCAGCAGCCCCTGAAGGGTAAAGAGGTTCCTTGTGTCTCAGGGCTTGGTGCTGTGGTTGGATATGAACCCCCTGTAAAGGTTGCTCAGTCTGGTTCTTTCTTGCTGCTGTTACAAATCTAGGCTAATTCTTTTATAAATTAAATACTCTGCACTTGGGGAAGGAATACAGAGAGGATTTGCTGAGTTTTGCAGCCAGGGTGACAACTCCTCCCAGAGTTTGTCATGACAGCAGCTGTTTCTGTGAAGGGTGAGATGTAACAGCTCTCACTGACAGCATGGCCTGGAAATCCATGGATGACTGCCACAAAAGAAATCAGAACTATCTGATCTCCAATGAATTCAGTTCTTAACTTGTCTCACTGAATTTCTTGTGCAGTGACTCCAGTGGAGGAGAAGCAATGCATGAGAACAATCTCTAGTGCGTTCCAAAGTGCTGCCTTGGAGGTTTTACATCTCCTTTTTATCCAGCTTCATTTGGGAAGAAGATGAACCGCAAGTATGTGGTTCATATTATGGTCTTCCTGCCTTCCCTGCATTATCCTTTTGAATATTCACAAAGACTTTGGATGTCTGAAATATGTAACAGAAATCACTTGAAATTCACTCAGAATAGGAGACAATCAGATTACTAGAAACAACACTGATCAAGAAGATCAATTTCTATTTTTCCCCAGAGATCAACATTTAAATCATTGAGAAACATTTAAGCAGGGGTTTGAAAGAAAAAGCTAAAATAACTCTTAATTTGGGACTGATGTTTGGTGCTCCACACCAAATGACTTAAGCAGGTAGTATTAAAATGATGTATAGGAAATTGAGGTTTATGCTCTGCTGCAGGTACTTAGTGGGGAAAAGGAGCTGTGAGAGTGGCATTTTGATTTGCATACACATGCATAATCTCATCGGGTGCAAAACAGTGAGGACTGAGTCTTAAAATAGGAAAATAATTCTCAGTTTTCTGGCTGCCTGAGAGCAATTCCTAGTTAAGTTCTGTAAGATGTGAAAGTGGAACACTGTGCACATGTGAAATGTGGCTCTCTGAGATAAATGTCCTGGCAGAAGCCTTGGCATGTGCTGGCAGGGGCAGTCACTGCCCTGTGCAGTTCCTGCCTTCTCCTCCCACAGCTCTGGGATCCTTTGGAGAGGGTTCTGATGTTGAGATAACCCATGAGCCCAACTCTGCATTTCAGCAGCTTTGCATCAGGGTCAAACATCAGGACCAAGGAAAGGTAAGAAATCGCAGGACAAACTGCACACCTTTCTGCCTGGGGGCTGAGATCATATTTATTTTGCTGGAAATCCAGTTCCATTCCCATTTGGACTTACCTTCAGTGTGATGTAGTTCCAAAATCAATGGAAACCTCCATTGTCAATTGTGAGACTTTCCTGGGTTTTTTTGAATTTGCTGACCTGGAGAGCTGTGAGTCAGTCTCCTCCTCAGACTTTGTTCCATCTGTGAGAGGACTGAGGAGAAACCTGCCCTGTTAAGCAGGGTCTGAGTCCCCTTGGCAGTGCCACATTCCCTGGAAACACCTGCTGGTGGCCACCTTCTACTGGGAGACTTCAGAGAGTGCATCCTGCATCTCACTTCCTGCTCAGCCACCAGGGTGTTTAAACCAACAGCTCCAGTTTCTTAATCCATAGAGTAAACTGGAGTGGAGCTCTCCTGTGTCCCTGCTATTCCATGGAGAAGAGCAGAGCTATGGAAACCAGAGAGGCAGGATGTGTAAGGTGAAACCTGCTGGTGTTCATTGCTGGTTGCCCAGAAATTATTTACCTGCTCTTTTGTGTTAAAGAATCTGAGCCTGATTCATGAGCAGTCCTAGAAGCAGTACTTGTCACACCCTTGCTAAAGAGGTTTGTCTCCATCATTACTCACCTGCGCTTTCTTCTCCAACCCACCACAAGGAGATGTTTGAAAACAGTTTTATTCCAGTCATCTTAGGAGTAGGTAGAGCATTGTCCTGGGGAGCAGGAAGTAGGAGTGCAAATGTTTTCAAGTTGAAGAAATGGTAAAAAAACAGGTCTGGGTTTCCTGTGCCTGGGCTCTGACAAGAGTTAGAGGCTTGATGGTGCTGCCACTTCATGTGGGTGGGAGATCAGGAATAAACTGAAGTGTGCATCAGACCCCTGTTGAAGAGGCTCTTGCTGTGAGAAATGGGAGTTGTATTGAGCTAATTGATCTCAAGATAGAAGGCAGCAGTGTCCATTATCAGTTCCTGGAACCCTCAAGTTCACCACGAACAGCTGCCCTTTAATATGGTAAACACTCTCCTTGAAAAGCCTGAGTGATCCTGACCCCCTTGGAACACGTGAGCTTTGTGCCACAGGCAGAGGATAAATCAGGAGTTGGAGTCTGGCAGGGACATGGCAGTGACTGCTCTGTGGTGCTGAACAAGACACTGCTGTGCCTCCTAACTTCCAATCAGTGTTAATTTGGACGATGATTTCTTCAGGCACTGCAAACTGACCCCAGGTTTACATTGCAGAATTGTACATTAATTCAAATAAATTGCACATCCAAACAGTATCACTTGTAAGCTTGCTACAATAAAGATGTAACCCATGAAGGGAATGTTCAATGAGCTGTTATTGAGTCATTAGAATTCATCCCTTCCACAAAAGGAAATAGAAAAATGGAGAGTTGTCGTTCGGGGAAATTTGCATTGTATGTAATGCTGAATACAGAACACATCTGATCCACAGGATAAAGTCCATCCTCTGTCATGTTATTCTAGGTAGTAGTGAATTTGTCTGTGTTGTTGCTGACTTGAAGCTTCTTGTATGAAAGGATTTTGCCTAGAAAATTCTGGGCAGGAAATGTTAGTCTGGATCTCTTTTTTAACTTCTTTCCTTAGTTCCCTTTAGATTTCTCTCAGTACTGGCAGATGATTTAATTGCATTGGTCTAATGCAGCCTCTGCCAGTGCCTTCCCAATCCTTCTGTCTTCTGTGTCTACACAGTCCTCGTGGACAGCCACACAAATCCTCAGCAGAGGGCTCAGTGCTGTTTCCTTGGATGTTCTGCTCCCTTGCCTCTGACCTGTGGTTCCTGGATGGGTCAGGAGTATCTCTGACATCACGGAATGGTTTGGGTTGGGAGGGACCTTAAAGCTCATCCAGGGCCGTGGGCAAGGGCACCTCCACCAGCCCAGGGTGCTCCAACCCCACTCCAACCTGGCCTTGAAACCAGCACAGCAGTGCAGAGAAGTATTTGAGGTGGAAAGTTTTGAGTTGGGCTTTGTTTGTTGTCTTTTGGGGTTTTTTGAATAGAAAACCAGTCAACTAAATAAATCACTTTTAAACCTGCTTGCTTGATCACTGACTGACAGATTGATTCTGTTCCAAGCAAGGTCAGCTGTGGCATCAGACTTTATCCAATGCAGTCCTGAAAGCCTCCAAGGACAGAGACTGTGCAGCCTCTTTGGGCCAGCTGTGCACTGTTTGATCATTCCAATAGAAAACATGTACTGTGCACAGTAAAATGTGCAGTAACCTGTGCAGAACAGTTTTCTCTTGCATCAAAAGTCACTCCAGAATCATGCCAGAGGGAGAATAACTCATTTACTGTGTGAGGATATGAGGGGAGAGCTTAGAGGGAGGCAAAGAGAGTTCGCACAGAGCATGAGCAGGGCACCCAGGTCAGCAAACACATCCCACAGGGTGAGAACAAACAATTAGCAATCTGCCATTCCTCACCCTGGATAATCTTCTGTTGAGTTCCCAGAGGGAAGGTGTTGATATCCAGGTTGTGGAGTGTGCTGTTCCCTTCCAACTCCAGTTCATCTGTGGCTATTGCAGTGCTGGGGCTGGATGAAGTCAGGACTTGCCAAGTAATTATGGGAGCTTTAGGAAGAAATGTGTGAGAAGTATTAAACCAATCTGATTTTAAAACCATTGATGTGATTTGGTTTTGAATGCACTTCACATCTGGCTCTGTGCAGCCTGAGCTGGTGTCATTGAGAGTTGCATTGGTGTAAATCAGCCAAAAATCCCATCTTTTCCTGCCTCTGCCTTCTGCTGCTCATGTGACCCCATGTGAAGGCTCAGCTGGAGACCTTTCCCTCACATCCCTGATGGAAGTTTTCATTCCTGGAGACTTTCCCCCAAAGCAAAGTCATCATGGCTGGCAATAGAACAAAGGGGAATGGCCTCAAGCTGTGCCAGGGGAGGTTCAGGTTGGATATCAGGGAAAATATCTTCAGATTGCAGGCATTGGGACATGCAGTGGTGGGGTCACCATCCTTGGAAGCATTCAGAAAACAAGTGGATGTGGCACTTGGGGACATGGTTGACAAAAAAAAAACCCCTTGATCTCAGAAGTCTTTTCCAACCGTAATGATTCTGTGATTCTATGAAAACCTGTGCTGGGTTTTTTTCTCTTGATAGCTTTCCTTGATGAAACATTGCCTTCACATTAGAAAGCATTTGTGCTTTTCCCCTCATTTTCTTGATGGCATGAAAGACGCTCCATTAATTAACACATTTGTCCTTGAAAAAAGAAACCTTTCAAGGAACTTCTAAGGTGTTTTTGTGACTCTTCTTGATGAAAGTGCCCTTCAGTAGTGATCTAACAGGTCTAATTGATTATTTTGATAAATGTGAGCACTGGAGCTGGTGTGCCAGAATTTATTAGGAGACACCATATTTCTGTAATCCCTGTGGGATCACAGCTATGCACACCTTGATTCCTTCTGGTTTGTTTCCTATGATGCATGTGCTTATGAGTACACATGAGATGGGATCTCACTTGTTTTGCCTTCACAAGGAACATTCCAGAGCCTGTTCACAGTGCCCTGTTTCTTGTCAGGATCATCATCATCATCATCATCATCATCATCATCATCATTCCATACCAGACCTTGTTCAAAGCCCTGCTCACAGCTGAGCAAGCCTGATGATGAAGGTTCTTCTGCCCCACTGTTTCAGGAGGATCTTGTCTCTGTCCCACCATTCCTCANTGGGAGCCTGTTCACAGTGCCCTGTTTCTTGTCAGGATCATCATCATCATCATCATCATCATCATTCCATACCAGACCTTGTTCAAAGCCCTGCTCACAGCTGAGCAAGCCTGATGGTGAAGGTTCTTCTGCCCCACTGTTTCAGGAGGATCTTGTCTCTGTCCCACCATTCCTCAACAGAATGAAAAGGAACAAACCCTGCAGCATTGCAGTCAGGTCTAGTCAGACATAACTACTGCCGTGTTCCCATTCAGAGCGTGAATTTTGGGGGAGTTATTTAACATCAGTGCAGCAGCCAGGAAACATCTCTGCTCTTAAAGAGCAGCTCCAGGTGGGTTGGTACCTCCTGTTTCCATGAACTTTAGCCCTTTCCCGTTGGCCTTGGCAGATTTCCTGTCATTGAAAGCTGTCACATTCTCATCAGGCTCCTCATGATTTCTCCTCATCCTTTATCTCCCTCCTGCTGAATGAGTGCCACTCTCTAATCAAAACCAGCTGTGTCAGAGTAGCAGGAGCTGATCTCAGGTTCTTTGTTCTGTGACAAAGCAGGGAGCAGCTGCCCAGCTGAAGTCAAGGTGAGCTGAGCCCTTCAATCCAGCCGCAAATTGGTTTCCTTCCTGCAAGGGAAGCTCCAGAGAGTGGGAGCAGTGTGAATCACTCCAGAAAAAAAAGAAAAGGAAATATTGTTTTCCTTTGCTAAGATGAAAACATTAGACAGAGATTTCTGGGTCTGGGAGAGTGTCTGAGAGCAAAAGGAATAGCTTAGGCAGAAATTGAAATGCTTAATCCAAATGCAAAAAGTCAGTGAGCTCCAGTAGTTGTCCTGTGCTTTTGTACTTATTCCCTTCCTATTTCACCCACTCCTTTCCCTTTCCTTTTAATTTAGGGGTAATTGTATCTGCCAGCAGGGCACAAATTCTTGGTATTCAAAATCCTGCTGGTGTTAAAAAAAAAATAACTCTGAGGTTGGCTAAAAAAAACAAAAACAACAACAAAAAAAAACCACCTGAGCTGTT
>VYZR01069189.1:34514-50584 GCA_013400675.1 Oxylabes madagascariensis
AACCAGAACTTGGGAAATTCAGGTACATCATAAAGGACTGGGATGAGGGTCTGGCAGTCCAGTCAGTCATGTGGCTTATCCAAACCCTGGACCTTGAGGCAAACACCGAGTCAGTGGCAGAGCAAGTTGTCTGTGGGTCTCCTGCTGGGGGATGTTCTCCATGGCCTCTGTTTAAAAACCAAATCACCCCAACCACCCCTCCTACCCCAGAGCCTGCACACTGGAACTCAAAACTGTTTTACTTGTGCAGAGAGCAATAGATGAGATCATATTAAAACATTCTGACAGAATTTATTGCAAAGACTTTCATAGGTATTAGCTGGAAAATCATCTGCTTTGCCAGTTGAAGAAGATTGAGCTACAGAGTATCTGAACTGTCTCATTCTAACTCCAATCTACAAAAAAGTATTTATCTTGTGTCCTGGACATGTAACATTTCTGTAACAACAGAAAGTGGGCATGAAAAAAGGCCCAGTTGATTGTAAGCATAGGTGAAATTTATTTGATTTAGAAGCTTTTGTGTGTCACCAGAAGGGCCCTGCATGGAGAGCAGGGACAGGTCATTAGCAATGAAAAGTCATTCTGACCTGCTGGGAGGAAACTTCTGCACTCCTTGAACACACAGCCAGTGGAACAGGTTGCCCAGGCAGGTTGATCAGTCTCTCCTTTGGAGATCTTTAGGACCCAATAAGCTCCAGCCCTGAGCGCTGGGATCTGTTCCCATTGCTGGTCCTGCTTGGAGCAGGAGGTCAGGCTGGGACTTTGGAAGGTCCCTTGGAGCCAGGGATATTCAGTGGGTCTCAGTGTCAGACCTGCCTTGCTGCCAGTTTCCCTCAGCTATTGGCAAAAATTACTCCTTTGGGCAGATTTACACCCCGGAGAGGCTGCATAATGTATGAGGCAGAGGAGAATTTCCATCTGTCTGCCCCTAAAGCAGGATTTTCAGCCCCAGTGACCCCTGGTACCCTGAAAGCCTTGGGAGTTTGTGAAGGGGCAGGTTGGTTTGGATTTTGTGTTAATTGGTACTTAAATTGTGCTGATCTGACACTGTGATTCCCCAGTGGGAGCTGCCACTTTATTTAAGTAAAATTCACTTGTAGAGGATGATCCAGAGAGTGTTTGTCCTGCTGCAGCTCCTGCTCTTTGGTTACTGGAGAGCCCAAACAGGGGCTTAAATAGTGGCTCCTTCCCATCCAGCATCCCAAGGCACTCAGGCTGTTCCCTGTGGGAACTGCACCAGCACAGGGACACATCTCTGTTTTCATGGAGCTGTCACCCTGTCACTGCCAGGGAAATGTGACCCCTGGGCCTTGGTACAACACCGTGTGTTGAAAGAGCACCTGCAGCGTTCCAGTCCATCACCCTCAGCTCCTGTGCACTGTCAGAGCTCGGGAGCCCTGGATCACACACAGGTGCCCAGCTTCAAACAGAAAAATAGCTCTGATGAGCACAGGCTGGGCTTTGCTGAGCTGCCAGAAATCACATCTGCTAAGGTGTTGTCACCATGGAAGGTGGGAGCTGCTCAGGCCCAAAAATGCAGCTTTGGTGATTGCGGGTGTTCAAAACCTTTAAAAAATTGAGTGATAAATTCTGTTTATGTTCTAGGTTTTTGAATTGCCATCCCTTCTGCCCCCTCTTTGAAGATGTCACTTGTTAAGGACAGCAAGCAGCAGTTCACTAAAGCTCTCCTGGTTCTGGCTGGTTTGGAGCTGTCCTTTTAAAACATTTTCTCTTGCTGCAGTTTTGATGAGCTTCTGCAGGATGTGGCAGTGATGGAGTCAGCGGCTGCTTTGGAAGGGAGAATGCACAGGCTCAGCAGGTCCCTTGGGCTGACAGTGGCATTTGACCAGCTGTGCATCAAGTTATTCAGAACCTAAACCAGCAGAAAAACAACATTTTTCCTGCCAATTAAGTGTCTGGGCTGGCTTGCAAAGAGATCAGCTGAGCTGCTGGCAGCAGCACAGGTGAAAGGCTGAGGAAAGGGGGAGAAGTGGCTCATCTGTATGGGTAAACATTCTTTGAGCCTTCATTTCTCATGTAGTTTAAGGTCATAAACCCCATCTTCTCCACCCTGCTGTTTTCCCCACAGGTGCAGCACCCCATCCTCCAGTCAGGACCTTGGGTAGGCACATGGCTGAGCTGCCGTGGAGACTTTGCCTGGCTTAATTTTGTTTTGATGGATTAGTTTGCAGCAGGTTCCTTCTGTGTTGCTGTACCAGTGTTTTTCTTGGAGCTGCAGAGTGGGAGAGGGGAAGGAGCAGGGAAGCAGGGCAGGGGAGCTGCTTATTTGTCTAAATTAGAATTGCCAGCTTCAGCTGTCATGGTGTGTGCCTGGAATTGCAGTGCCAGGCAGTGATTATGTCTGTGCTGATTATTTCACTGCTCTGTGAACATTCTGAACGTGCTTCCTGGGCTTATGAATTTGTCCTCATGACATTTGGGAAACGTCCTTTTCTTTTTAGTGGGATTGGGATCCAGGTAGGGGGTGGATCCCTCCTGTATCCATTTGTCCCAGGGACAGAACAGGGGGGGAGATGGCCTTGGGAATGGGGGCAGGGGCTTATTTAAATCACTGACCATATTTAAACCTTAGGGCTGGCTGAGAGGAAGAGGTAAAAAAAAAAAAAGACAGCAATTGTGAGGCTCAGTGAGGAAATATTGGGACTCACTGATGCAGAGGGAGGCCTTGGATGGCCTTGGAATGACCAAAGGAAACACCGTTAGCTAGAGACCTCTGAAAATGCCACAGGTCCACACATGTTTCAGTTTACATCAGTTTTGAAAAGGCTTCGCTGAGGGGGTGGAGAGTGTTAATCATGAAGAAGGAATTCATAAAGAAGAGCAGTTTCCTCCACAGAGTATCAAATGTTCTGAGTCTACATGAAATTAGTTAAAAAACATACCCATGTCTTTCCCTTGCTTGTTTTTGCAGGAATTAGCTTCTCCCTGCAGAACAAGCCTGTCAGTTAGGAGATTTCAGTAGTCCTGTTGATCCAAGTTGCTGCTAGAGGGTCTCATTCTGTGGGATTTGGCATCCTGACCTTTCTGCTTTATCCCCCTGGACACTGTCGCAGTTTTGCAGGGTTCTTCCTTTGGTCCCAAGGATCCATTAGCAATATTCCTGTTTCTGTTAGCTCTGAGAGTTTGTAGAGCAGACAGTTTGTGTGATTGTCCAATCCATAAATCAGGATTTATTTCCTTGAGAGAGGCATTGGGCTGTGTTTCTCACCAGGTACAGGTGACATCACTTCCACTTGGAAACATCTTCCCAGCAAGCTTTTCCAGCATGAATTTCAATTCCCAAGACAGGTATTTATACCAAGTTGTGTTGGACCATTCCAGTCTGTCCCCAGGCCTCTATTTCCAGCAACTTCCTCGTGTGCTGGGTGAGCCTTGGAGGTTCCTTTCTCAGCTTCCATTCTTATGGAAACACATTTCCACATGAAAGTGTTAAGAGCTTGTGCTCCATTCCACATTTCTTGCTCTTCTTACTTTCTTCCCTCTGTCCCAAGGATATTCCTGAATCCACGTTTCCTTCCCACAAGTGCACTGTAAGTGTGGAGGTCCAATCACATCAGAGCAATTGGTGGTTTTAATTATTATCATACTTTGCATAGAAAAATCAAAGGCTCAGAAAAATCTTACTTCAATCCACAATTAATTAACTTTCCTCTGCCTGACTGGAATTGAAGAGACTAAAATTAGCAAAATTTGTGGCTAGATCTTCTATCAGCTGCTGCCACCTGTTCATCTTGTGGGTTCTGGCTGTGCCTGATTCTGTACATTGATATCTTACCTACTCTGTCATGTTTAGTTGGCTCTTCGCCATTAGCATTACCCAAATTTAAGCTAAATGTCATTAAAAATAGGCTAGAAAGGTCCCATTCTGTGACTTTTTAGTGTCACTGGCCTTCATTTGGTTGGCTCTCCTTTGCACCAGAGTGGTATAATAAATACATGGCTGTACTTTTCCAGCTCATTGATAGGGTTGTTTGCTCCAGTTTGTTTGCATGCTTGGAAACGTGTGGATTCTTTCTGGTTTGGATGTGTGTTAGGAAGTGCAGTCATTTCACAAACCAGTTCTGGTGTTTAATGGACTGTTGGCTGCAAACAACCACCAAAGCCTGCTTTTCAAAGCAACAGCAGCCATGTTCTGTGGGATGAAGACAAATAAACTAATTTTCCATGGGATAAGTGATGTTTCACCCAGTGGGGATATAAGGTTGAATTTCAGTGCACTGCTTGACCTGAGCTTTATATCCTGACCCTCACAAAGTAAGCAGGAGCTCCATGTTTCAAATCAGACCTCTTTTTCCATAAAACATTCTCAATGCTGACATTTTCTAGCCCCATTCTACCTGTGGCAGCTTTCCCAAGGCAGCTCTTTTCTCCTCTTGCAGGAAGCAGCCAGCATGTTACGTCTTATTCAGAACAGGCTGAAGGAGGAGGAGCAGCACCTGCTGAAGAGTGGAAGTAAGTGGAATTTCCTTCACCTCTTGGAGTAGGAGAGGAGTTGCTAAGTGCTGGCTACTCCATGTGTAAGTGTTGACTTCCAAGGGGATGTGGGGTGAGACAGGGTCAGCAGGCAGGGTAGAACAAGTGGAGTTGTGACAACTTTATAGGACAGCAGTGAAATGTTCTGTGAAGCGTTCTTCTGGGAATGTTCCTCTGGGAATGTTCCCCTGCCTTGCCACTTTCACCTGCAGAGCTGAGGAATGACCACAGTCAGGCACTGAATGCTGGGCAATCCCAAAGAGATTTAGGCTTCGTTTTACTGTTCCCACCCCTGCCTGGGCTGGCTGGGGACACAGACTTGTCCCAGCACCAGGAGATTGCTGGCTTGAGACCTGGACAGAGGATTCTTCTCAGCCAAATGCTTCGTGGAGGTTAGTCCTGCTGGTTTGTGCCTCATCACACACATGCTGGGGTGTCCTGCAAAACCAGAGTGGCCCCAGTTTCTGTCCTCAGCACTTGCTGAGGACAGTTTGGTTCTGTGTTCAGAATGATTCCTTATGACACAGATCAGAACTTTCCCAGATGAAAACTCACAGCTTAGAATCCTCTCTAATATCATCAGTCTTCTCAATAGGATCCACATTTGCCTCCCTGCATTTGTTTGGTTTTAGCGTACCTGCAGAATGGAAATGGAATTAAAATTTGGGGTTGTGGTTTTTTTTTTCCTAAACTACTTCTTAATTAATTAGGATCAGAAGGGAATTAACGACCTCTTGAGACTGTAGAAAGCTCCCAAACCAGATGCTGCTCTTTTTGAGCCAAACACCTGCCAGAACCTCATCAGGAACTGCCCCTGTGAATTTAATATTGCAGTCTGGGCATTTGTATTTGATACTGGGTGAAACTAGGAGGAAAGTTAACTCTCAGGATCAGAGGGAGAGTTAAAGCTGAAATTGAGTGAAGACATAAAAGTTGCACTTCATAGTTTGGTGTCTGAGATTTTCAGAGCAGACTCATGAGAGAGGAAATTCCCTGATTTCTGCCCATCTTTGATCTCATATCAATGAGGTAAAGAGTGAAGAAGTTTTAGCTGAAATACAGGATTTGTAATGTAAATTACAAGAATGTTGAATTATTTAAAGGATTTGGTTGCATGAAAATGTCCAAGCCCTGCTCTCTGACAGTTTTTGGGGTAAAAAAGTTCAAGAGGAAGTGGACATCAGTCACTGGTAATTGACAGTGTGAGGTATAACGTGAAAATTTGCTGCCCTGCTTTGTCCTTGTCTCTGGATTTTCAGCTGGAAAACTGTTCTGTCATTTTGCATCTCTGAAATAAAAGGAACTTTGCCTTTTAGTGACTGATTTAACTGCCACCTAAGAATGTGATTATTACTTTTAATGACCTCAGATATTATCATAATACATCTTCATTCAAGTACCTAATTGTCATAATTAGCATTTATTCTAGTGAGAAAAGCACCAGGATCCTCCTTTTCAGAGCTGGCTCATTTTTTGACTGTCCCATCACCTTGGCAAATCGAGTCATCTCTGTCAGCTCTACCCTGCCTTTGTCTGTGAAAGTCTGCAGGGATGGAACTGAGACAGGAAATTTGGCTCTCCGGAGCTGTTTTCCAGTCAGGACCACAGATGTTAATTAATGGAGTGTTGTAAAACTCCCCAAGACCACAGTCTGCTCACATTTAACAACCTGGACTCTCCCCTTGGAGCAGACCCCCCTCCTTCTCTTGTTATTAATTAAATGCTGCCCTTTAAACAAGTCTGACCCAAGAGATTTCCTGTGGTGAGAGAATGCAGAAGTTGGTGCCTTCCATGGCACAGGTTGTTTACAGGGCAGCTGTGTTAATCCCAGGAACCTCATCACAGGAAAAATACGTTTGGCACAAGAGGAAACAAAGAAAGAGCAGCAGAATGGGCTCAGCACCACTGAGCAGCTTTGCCTGCCCACCCTCCCCCAGGGTTAATCATGCAACTCACACCAGAAACAGGGATCACCCAAGGGATGGAGTTTCTGCTGGACAGGATTCCCAGGGGCCTGCAGCTGGATCTGGCAGTGATTTTGTCAAGGCTACTGTGAGCATGGTGAGGAAATGGTGCGAGGTGCTGCAGCCCTGAGCACTTCAGCCTTTCAGCTGTCTGGATTTTGGGTGCTGCATGCTCCTGAGAAAGGATGTGCCCTGTAATAAGCCAGTGACAGGGAGGAGTAAAGAAGGACTTCACCATCAGAATCATCTTTCTGAAGCAGGTTTTTGGAGGGGAAAATACTTCATAGACTCCTGGACTGCTTTGGGTGGGAAGGGAGCTTAAAGCTCATCCCATTCCACCTCCTGCCGTGGGCAGAGACACCTTCCACTCTCCCAGGCTGCTCCAAGCCCTGTCCAGCCTGGCCTTGGACACTTCCAGGGATCCAGAGGCAGCCACAGCTTCTCTGGGCACCCTGTGCCAGGGCCTCCCCACCCTCCCAGGGAACAATTCCTTCCCAACATCTTGTCTAAATTGACCTTCCTTCAGTTTAAAACCATCACTCCTTGTCCTGTCACCACAGACCCTGCTAAATACTTCATTATTCCACTTACATTTTTGAATAATACCCCCCACACAAAGCAAGGTGGTTTTATCCAAAGTTTTATTCCATCTTCAGTTTGTTTGGAAACTTAGGACTTTGTTGTCTAGGCCTTCTACCCAACAGACACCAGGATGGTTGAAGTGGGCTCTGCTCTAGCTTGGTCTTGCTCCTGCAGCAGGTTCTGGAGATGAAGGGATGAGCTCCTTCTCTGCTCAGTGGAAGGTGGGTAAGCTGGCCTGGTTCTCCCGGTATCCCAGGAGTCTCTGGCTGATTCTGGAATGTTGTGGGGTGGGGGAGTGAGCTGTCTTGGACCAGGTTCATTGCTTCCCTCCTCAGAGGGGCTGCAGGGGCAGTGCCCTTCAAGGAGCCGGGCAGCTTCTCTCACTCTGTTAATACTTTGCCCCTGGGAAAAACACTTAATGAGGCTTTTCGAACAGCATGGGCTGGCAGGTGGTGATAAATTTGTTGCCATTAACTGATAAAAGTCAGCATCCTGCCTGCCCTATGAGCACTGTTACCTTCACCAACCCACGTAATTGATCAGCTCTTGCATTATCTGGATCCCCTGACCTTATCTCCTGCTAATTTGGTAAGAAGGGTTCCAAATTAACACTTCATTTCTCTCTGCAGTGAAACTGCAGAAGTTTTGGAAAGCTCTCAGTTGAGTTTCAGGCTGAGAAGCCTAAATCCTGTTTCTCATGAAGGAGAGCTGTGGGATGGAGGTTGAGCTGTGCAGGTCTGTGTTAAGAGTAAAGAAAGTCCATGGATATGGTACTCACATAAAACTGGCAAAATTGTTTAGTGTTATTGATCAACAGTCTGGTTCTTTTTTCTTTTGCTTCCATACATTGCAAATCAGCTTTTGTCTCTGACAGAACAACTCCATAAAACCACTGCACTAAAACAAACCAAAAAACCAACACTAAATTGTCTGAAATACTGTTCTTAAACAACATAAAGATTTTGAACTCTAGCTACAGATCAGGCTCTGAGTATTACCTGCCTGATGAAATACACACAATTAAGTATTTGCAGCAGTATAAAAATGTCTTTTGTGCTGAGCAGGGAGGAAATTGCTGTTATTTTTCTAGTCTCTGCTTGGCAGAAGATGCTCTTAGAGAGGCTGATGCAGGCAGTGATGTCTCACACATCTGCTGCCCCTGTGCCACAGCCAGGACTGGTGCCATGTAACAAATCCAATTGCCTGAAACTCAGGGCTTGGTTTCCTTGTTAATGGCAAAGTGTATACACTTAAAACTGTGTATTAGGCACTGCTTGGATGAAGGCTGGAGATAGCACTCCTGCCAGGTGTGGGTACTGGATGCTTTGATACTGGATTGTGTGAGAGGAGAGGCCAGGGAAGGTCACTGACCACAGCAGAAATTCAATTTATTTCCTCAGGTTTATCCAAAATTGCAAAAACTTCGTTGAGCAAAAAGTAACAACTTGGAATAGTTCTAGACTGAAATATTTTCTCAGACTCTTCAACTTATTGCATTTACAGATCTTTCTTTTTCACTTTTTTACATTCTTTTTCCAATGCATTTTCTCACATTCTTCAAGAACTTTTTATCAATTTAAAAGAAGACAATGCAAAAATCACAGGATCCCGGAGTGGTTTGGGTTGGAAGGGACCCCAAAGTTCATCCAGTGCCACCCCTGCCATGTCCAGGGACACCTTCCACTGTCCCAGGTTGCTCCAAGCCCCATCCAGCCTGGCCTTGGACACTTCCAGGGATCCAGGGGCAGCCACAGCTTCTCTGGGCACCCTGTTCTAGGGCCTCAGCACCCTCCCAGGGAACAATTCCTTCCCAATATCCCATCTATCCCTGCCCTCTGGCAGTGGGAAGCTGTTCCCTGTTGTCCTGGCACTCCAGGCCCCTGTCCAAAGTCTCTCTCCACCTTTCTTAGAATATATATGAATTGTATTTTTTAAAAAGTAAAATACTTTGTTTTGAAAGTATAAAAACATAAACACTTTGAATTTTTCAAGATATTTCCTGTGTTTCTTTTGGCCAATGCTGTGCCCAGGATTAATTTAAATATGCAGAAGTATTTGCTGTAAAACTGAATTTTTCGTTGACTCTGCCACTTTCCGTTGTGCTGCTCCAGTCAGTCCACCCTGCATCCTCTTGCTTGGTCTGTAGAATGAATAAACGTTCATTTTCCCCAGCATCTGGAAATCTGCACTACTTGAATCTTGTTCAGCAGTAACCAGAGGATTTGGATGCTCCTGCGTGCACCCTTTCTGCTCCAGAGCTGATGCTTTACAATGTGCCAGCAGAAAAACAAAAAGCCCCATTGCAGCAGCCGTGAGATTTCAGGGGAAACTCCTGGATGATTCCTGGATGATATTGCTGGTGCTCAGGCCATCCATCTTCTTGTAAGAGACACTTGGAACTGGTCCACAGGAGCTTTGTGTTGTGCTTGTTGGGTAATTGCAATTTCATGGTCTAATTTAATAGTACTTGGATGGATTTTTGGCTTGTAAGACTGTTAGAAATAGTTCTGGTCACCAAATATGACCCCTTTATCAAATGGGCCCAAAAATAACCTAACTGCTCACTCCTGCTGAGACTCCAAATCCCAGTTTAAGTGGAGCTTGTTATCCTGAGTTAATTTTAATTATTTCAAGTGGCTGAGACCTGTTGGTTCCCCAGGCAGTGGTTAATCATCCTTACTGATAAACTGGGGTTTGGATGCTGTAGATAGAGCAGGCTGAATGGACTTGGAGCCGCCTGGGTTAGGGGGAGGTGTCTCTGCCCATGGCAGGGCTGGAATGGGATGAGTTTAAATTCCCTTGCAACCCAAATTATTCCATGATTCTGTGATCTTAAAATGACCAGGCAAGGTAAATAAGTGCATTTAGAGCTACCTCTGCAACCAGCTTGTTGGTATATGTTGCTGTTGGGAGTTTTTGGCTACACAGCTCTGAACATCCAAGTTTTCCACTGGAATTCCTAGGAGTTACATACACCTGGACCTTGCTCAGTAGCTCTCAGTACCAGGCTGAATTCTTCTGAGAGATTGGATGACAGATCTCAGTTTTGTGCTAAGGACAAAGGATGTTCCCTCCAGATATTTTTATATCCAAGCCTTTCTTTCCCTTCAGGTTGCAGATCTGTGTGTTTAGGAGTGTGGAAGCTGATAGAGAGCCTGGTGGTGTGGGTTTGGTGTGAGAACAGGATGGGTTTGACAGAGCTGAGGCTTTCCATAGACACTGGGCTTCACTGTCCTTCAGCACATCTAAAATCCCAATCCCACCCCCTTTGGTTTTTGCTGTTCCCTTATTTCATGCTAACAATTAACTGGATTTCATTTGGGATCAAGTGGCTGTCAGTTGCCCATTTGATTGTTCTCTTGATGTTTTCTCACCAAAACCAGCATCCTGCTGAGTGCAGTAATTGCTGTGGAGCCAGTGCCTGTGTCTCCAAGGCAGTGATTTTCTGATGAAATTGGACACGCTGCACAGCACTTACAGCTAATTCCAGAGCATATCAATAAACAATGGCCACTGTGCTCATTATCCTCACCACAGTAACTTCTTATTTTACAGCTGGATACCTTTACTGGAGTATTGATACAAACTACCAAATCTGCAATGAAATCACTGCTAAGTTAGTAAAGCACGCAGCTTTTCCTTCAAGCATTACAAATTACCAGAAATTAAATCAATTCAATATAGTATTATCTGTCCAGGTATCAGCTCTGGCTTTTTTTCTGGGAGCAGTGGGAGCAGAAACAAAAATGCCACCTTTGGAGATCAGTGGAACCAGGATGTATTTTTTTGTGGCTGGACAGCTTTAAAGGAAACTAACTTAGTTGACTGAAACCCATCTTTATGGAATAGAAATGTTGAAATGAAAGTCAAGTGAGGTTTAAAATCCCACTATATCCTCCCTCAGGTAGTCTGATATTTGGAGTGTTTTCTATGCAGCAGAGGCAATCACAGCAGTGGGGAGATGGGACCAGCACAATTTACAGACTTGTTCTGCTGATTACCTTTTCATAATAGAAATACAAGAGCTGCTTCAAACTTCAGTCTGAAGCTTCTGGAAGCTGCCAGCTTGGGCTCAATTGGGGCACACGGATTGCTGAATAATAATAAATAAGTCTGTTGTGAGAATTCCAATAATCCTCGTGTAAACCCATATAAATCTCATAAGCCAGCTCCATTCAGTGGGTTCTGTACTCCATGTACAAGCACCTGGCAATTTGTGGTGCTGTAATTGATTATCTTCATTGCTTTATGCTGATCCTGAGAACAATCTGTGTTTTTTCGTAAGGAATGTTCCTTGTCTCCCCAAAATTGATTGTAGTTGGCTGTACAGTGGTACACATATGAGACTGTGGCTTCTTCTAGGGCAATAAGTCTTTTTGTATGTTGTTAAATGAAACTTTCTGAACTGTCACCTTTTATGAATACCAAGAATATTTTGGTGAGAACTGGGCACACTGGGTGTAGAGTGAGGAGTTGGTGGTGGAACACTGTCTAGGACAGGTCACACACAGCACTGGGCTGGTGTTTAATCCTGATAAAAAGCCTGTACTCAGCTTCTCTTTTTCTTGTGTATTTGAATAATTCTTTAGCACTGTGCTCTGGTTCTGTGTCCTCGGGATTTTGGCTCAGCACAATTCAGCTCAGCTGATAACTCAGATTGTCCGTGGGCAGAGCTGGGCTTGGTGATAGCAGCCCTTGGGCTGGATTGGAGCAGTATATTTGTTTTTGGGGAGTGAAAAAGGTGCTTGATGTCTTTTCAAGAGGGAGCAGGAGGCTTGGAGGCAGGAATTTTGATATTGCTGAATTTGCATTTGCAGCTGTCACTTCTCTGAACCTCTGGCATGAGCTCACTGCAGTGATGCTCCGAGCTGGGCTCTGTGCTCCAGGATTCCAGCCAGGCTGGTCAAGGAAAACGCGAACTCGTGCCATGGATCCATAACAAGATTTGTTTCAAAGTCACAACTCAGCAGGAAAAGTGCTGTACTGTGGTTATTGGGAAGAAATTGTTCCTTGTGTGGTTGTTGAGGCCCCGGCACAGGGTGCCCAGAGCAGCTGTGGCTGCCCCTGGATCCCTGGAAGTGTCCAAGGCCAGGCTGGATGGGGCTTGGAGAAGCCTGGGACAGTGGAAGGTGTCCCTGCCCATAGCAGGGGTGGAAGAAAATGAGCTTTGAGGTCTCTTCCAAGCCAGGCCATTCCATGACATGCTGGGAGTTCAGTTGATGAATTTGTATTTTCATTTGGCTTGAGAGACAGTCCAGGCTTTTTAAAGGCACAGGGAAGAATTTCTTCCCCATATCCCATCCAGCCCTGCTCTCTGGCAGTGGGAAGCCGTTGGTCCCTGCTCAGCTGGCAGCTCATGCTCAGGAGATTCCAGACAGGAGCAGGAAGCATGGATGGGCATGGAATGGAAAAAGTTTGGCCAAGTGATCAGTGGGCTCCCTGCAGCATCCTCAGCCCTTGGCAGTGCCGTTGCCTAACAGGAACACAAATGACAAGCCTGCAAAGGAGAAATTGCCACTAAAAATAAAATAAATAACCAAGAAGGAAGAAAAAAAAAAACACAAAATAAGAATCAGGGCATTTTAGTAGCAGTAAGAGCCATCACAGATGTGATAAATTCATTCTTTAATATATTGAGCACAATCTCGAATCCTTTCTGTAAGCTCCACATGGCTCCTCCCAAGGAGTTTGCCCATGCAAGGCTGAACAAAACCTCAGTTTCCTAAATGCCAGGCAAACAGAAGCAGCATCCAGGTCACACAGCAGTGAGTGATTCCCTCACTTGCCAAAGAACAAAGTGCAAATAGAAATTGCAGCTAACTCTGCTGGAGCCTAGCAGATACTTCCCTTGCCATTTTCTCATTAACTTAATATTGCAGTGAAAAAGAGGATGGGAAAATGTCTAATATTTGTATATTGTCCGATAATTAAATACTGCGAAGATGTGTCAGCTCATTACTAATCCTAATTGAAGTAGTTATTTCCATTTTCAACTCAGACATGTGTGTAATTAAATGTACCTGGGAAAGAATTGCCTATTTTCTCTAAATAATCAGCAGCAAATGTTGCTATGCTGGGTCCTCCCGTGGGGTCCTGTTGGGTTTGTCCTGGCACTGGACTGGGAACTCTGCTTTGGATGGGGAGAAGGAAACAAAGGCAGATGATGAAAGTATCTGAAGAAGTTCCTGCATCTTTGGAAGCTTCCCTGTTTCTGCAGTATCTTGGGTGTGGCTGTAGCTGCATTCCTTTATGTGGGGATGTGGAACTGTGCTTATCTAGGATTAAATGAAAGGCAGATAGTCCAAGGAGATGGATTTTGACGTTGCTGGTGTCAGGGTAAAACCAGGATGATAATAAACACACACCTAAAGGTATTTAAGGAGCAACTTTATGGTACAGTCTGGGATTGTCCCAAGACTCTTTTTTACTGTGAATGCTGCTTTGGCACTCCCATGCTGAAGGGTTTCTCCTTGGGATGTGGATATTGGCCATTTTCCTGTACTCTCATGTAGAGCCAGTGCTCTCTGCAGCTGCATTTTCAATTCCTCTTGGGCTTGAACAAAGGTAACTGATAACTCCTGTGTCCAGCTGCTGTTCTGGGCTGGGGGTTGCTTTGGGTGATATTAATCAGCTGGCTTTGTTTTTAACCAGGTAATGATGACTCTGACATAGAAATCCAGGAGGATGAAGGATCTGACAGCGAGAGGGATTTGCAGATCACGAGGCGCCGCATCAGCACGGAAGCTCTCCTGCAAGGTATCCTAACCCTTCCTGAGCTGCCTTGATCCACAAGGATGTGCTGGAATTACCTGAGTAGCTGCAAATGTGAGAAGCTCCTGTCACCCTTCAGGATATTGGCACTGCTCAGCTCTCAGGAGCTGTAAGAGGATAAAGCCCTGTGGAGAAAACAGTGCTTCCAGGGGAGCAAATGAAGGATTATTTACTGGGGAGAAAATTACTGTGTGGGGAAAATCTGCCTTGATATTGCCTTAGACATTCCTGAAGCAATTCTAGACAAAGCCTTAGGGAAGCAATCCCATTTCTCACTGCAAAGCATTTATTTCCCTGTAGCTGTTGGCACCTGTTTTAGCTGGGAAACCTTCAGTGAGTCAGTAAAGCCACCTACACTGACTGGGCACAGGTGGAGCACACCTGAGCTGCTGCTCCCAGGGAGGATTGTGAGCATTCTGTCCTCCTGTCCTTCTGTCCTGCTTCCTGGGGAATGCAACTGCAGCCTCTGGCTGCTGCTCCCACTGCACACAGGCAGCTCAGAGGAATTGCTGTGTGAGGGTCTGTGTTTCATTCAGGTGGGGAAAGAAATGTTCTGCTTAGTCTGGAGTTGAGCAAAACACAGCCGGGAAATCAGGGTAGTTCTTTTTGTTAGCAGTGAGGGATTCTGAACTGTCAGCACAAACCTCTCCAGGGTCTGGAGGAAGTGCCTGTGGGGGATTTCTTGTGCCACCACTCCTGCTGAAATTTGTTCCTTAGATAAACTGCAAACATGTGGGGTTTTGTGAGTGGAATTCTGCTTTCCCCTCTCTGACTGAGACCAGGGAAAGAAGCTGATGTTCTCAAGTCAGTGTAGTTTAAGCATTTTTATCTTCCCTTCCTCTGTTTTTCTTGAAAATTGAAAATCTTGTATATATTTTGTATATATTTATTTGTTTTCTTGTTAAGGGCTAGAAACACTGATATTCTCTAAGGAATATGTTACATTGGCATTTCTCAGGGAAAGGTTTATACACAGATTTTAGAGCTTTGGAAGGACCCTGTAACTGTCAGTGATGCTTCATCTCAGAGAACACCATAACCTGAGTCCCTGCTGCTCTTAATAGCAGTTTTAGAGTTGTATTCTAAAAGTTGTTGATTTTGCTGCCAGTAGATTTTTTCTAGGAAGAGCTTTGTTATCATTAATTACCCTTAATGGAAACTCAGTTCATCAGAATTTAGGACCTGAGATTAATGTCAGAAGCAGCAGCTTCTTTAGAAAACCAGGGCTGAATATTCTCTGCCTGTTTGCTATTAAACACATCACAGATCTGCTGGTGTTCTTCAGCAATTTGCATTTAAAATACACTTAACGATCAAGGCAGCAAAACAAGAACATTATTTCTATTAATTACTGCTTTTTTCCTTGACTCAATTTAAGATATTTCAGTCACTTTATTTTGAAGCTTTGTGTTTGCTTACACGGTAATGCTGCTGAGCCATGTTTGCTCTCAAACTCAGGACAAAGGGCCCACTGTGCTCAGTCCCTGTGGCTGCTGGGGTACACTTTTACATCTCTAATTGCCAGGTTATCCATGCTGGGAGATAAGGCTTCCTCCCTCTCTATCTGGTGGGCAGATATTCCAGTGTATTTTGCCATTTTAGAGGCAAGATTCTCAGGGAGACATAATCCCTCTTTTTAGGCCACTTGGTATAATTGAGAAAAATCAGCACACTCACCCTCAAAAGCCCTTTCATCAGCTCTGTCTAGATGCAGCAAAATTCAAACTAAATGCCGGTTTGACAATATTGCTTCTGCTTTTATTCTCTCAGCCTATTACAGGACTTGAAGTTACAGGATTTGATTTCCCATGGAGCACCAAAGAGGACACTTTGGTTTCCCATGGGGCACCAAAGCTGGGGGAGACTTGTGTGGTGCAGAGAGAAAATCAACCCCTTCCCCACGTGCAGAGAGGAACAGGCAGGAGCAGCTGAAGAAGGAAGCTGGAATGGGCTCTAGAGCTTTGACTTCAGTGCTGCTGGGTCAGCAAACATGGCAAAACCAGCATTAGGGAAGCAGGAAGGGCTCTGATGCAGGAGGGAGCAGGAAGGTGAGAGCTCATGGCTGGGAGAGCAGGGGCCAAGCTGCAGGTGCTGCCTGTGGGCCTGGGAAACTGCAGCTCCTTTATTGTCACAATATCACACTTACAGGAAAGTCCCCTCCTTAAGAGGGCTTATTGTAGTAAACCCATGTGTCACTGATCATTTGCTTTTGTAGATTAGAGAATACGCTGATTTGTCACAGAATCCCAGACTGCTTTG
>VYZR01069203.1:1405-13305 GCA_013400675.1 Oxylabes madagascariensis
TTATTAGGTATTTCTTGAACAGGAAACCTAGTAAGTATCCAAGTCATCTTCATTTCTTCCCCAAATATGTATTATGCCATCCAAATATAACACTTAGTAATTTTCTGAGGAAATTACCTTTCTTGCAGTTCTCACCTTAATAAGCACATTGTTTTTACTTTTCAAGTCATCGTTGGGAGTCAACCATAGGCAGAAATTGGTTTGAATATACCTAAATTGCACGGGACAGCAGTTTGGCCTAACCAGCAAGTTTTTGCCTAGAGCAGGCAGTTTCAGAGGGTCAGGGTTCATTGGGGATGAGCCCTCTCCAATGCCAGTTTTCCCTCTTGCGCACACAATTGTGAGGAGGTGAAGGAATGCCTGAGCACACATGATTTATAATGGTGTTTATATTAAGAAGCATAGAGCAAGCACTGCTGATTCCTGATAATGGCTTTATTAAGCTGGAATTCTGACCTGTGCTTCCACTGATTTAAAACAAACTAATCCCAGCATTCTCATCTTTGCTTTCATGGGTGGTGGAAGAAGCCAACGCCATTAAGACCCAGTCTTTACATGTTAAAAGAGATGCATCAGCCCTATGGAAACTCCTCTCCCAGAGGGATGAGGAGGCTTGGCACATGCAGTTGATGGAAGCAGGTCTAGAGATGAGCACGAGTGTTACTCTGAAGAATCACTCCTTCTGGCATGTTTCCATAGTCTCCCAAAGGAAAAGCAGTCGAATGTTTAACAAGAGTTAATCCCTTCCCCAATTATCATTGCAAGCTGAAGCTGCAGTGACAGCCAGGAACAGCAGAGAGGTTTCCTTCCTCCAGTCCACAGAGAAAGGAACTTGACACGCACTACATGGAAACCTCAGTAGCTCTGAAACTTCTATTAGCTTTCAGAATTGCTGTTATCAATGATGCAAAAATGCCCTTCCCCTTGCCAACAGTAGCAGGAAGAAAATACACTGTGTGTATGTGTGTGTACGTGTGTGTGAGTCTGTGACAGAGCATTTTAATGGTAAAGGATGATAGAAAAAAATATTTAAAGGACAAAGTTCTGCCAGGGTAACTCACTCTGTATAGTCTGAGTCACGCTGGTGTTATCACTGTTGAGAATAGGATGCACATGAGAGTTGAATATCAAAGTTTTAGTTTGATTTTGTTCAACTGAAAAGGCAATGCAGTGGCATTTTTGCAGGGACCTGTGATCTCTAGCATTTGTTTTGTGGTTTTTTCATATCTCATGTGAATTGAAATAAGAACCTAGAATAAGCACTGTTTAATTTTAATGACTTAGTTAAACAAATGCATTTTATCATTTCATCAGGCTTATGGATTATTTTTTCTTCCATCATTGAGTTGTACTACACAAATGTTGGTTTTGCAGATAAGGAATTCAATTAGCATTTCAAAGGTGTCAGACTCACTGCCTCTCCTAGCAAGTTCTTAATAGCTTGTTTGGGATGATTGGGAGCCTCGATGAAATTAGGCAGCCTAACAAAATTAAAGAACATACATAAGAAAAGAGAGGGTAATTTTTTATTTTGATATCATACAGAAATCATTCCCGAAGCTTTTAAAAATCTGGGGAAGAGAGTAGCCATAAATATCAGAAGTAATACCTTCCCTAAGGGAGGCAAGTGAACGCATTGATATCTAGAATTTTCAGACTTCAGGAAAAGTTTGGGGCTTGGAAAAGTATCTGTATATGTTTTAACTTCTCTGCTACCACTTGCAATTAGAGTTTTATTTGCAGTGCATTTATTAAGGAGAGCTGAATTTGCCCTGAACAAAGGAGCAGCACGGTCCTCCTGTATATTCCAGACTCACAAACTTCCCGGCCTTTTGCCACCCTGCTGAGAGAGGAGTATCCAGCATGCAGGCTGGGCAAGAGCTCGGTAAAACGGGGTGCTGCTGGAGTTATCTGTCCTGGGAGACAGCTGCAGATGCAGTGGAATCTCCCCTGGCACATGCACAGAGGGGATGCACGACTTCCACTGCCGCCATCTGCCCTCCAACGCCCAGCTGGGAGTATGAGCAGCACCAGAGCTCAGAGAGGTTCTCCTTCCTCCTTCCAGCCAGATATAGCCTAGAAACTACCATCCACGTGGTGCAGTGGATCAAGCTTCCAGTTTTATCTGTGCTGCCAGAAAAACAGACGGGATCCAAAAGCGCCTTGGGCAAAGCTGCACTCTAAGGAGTGAATCCATTCTAGCAGAAAAGACAAATTCAGCTTTTTTTTGATGAAGATGTTCTGTTTGGGGTTTTTTTAATCTGCTTTTTATGAAAAAGAGGATAAAGAAGGGAAGAAATGAGTTCTGTTCCTGCTAAAGTTTCTAAAAAGCTGAATATAAATGAAAATGAGAAATAGTGCTACTCAGAGTAGCACATAGTGCTATAAGAGGCAGTAGGTGCAAACTCAAGTACTCGTGACAAGTTGTGCCTATCCAGGTGGAGATTAGAAATCGTGGAGCACATGTTCCCAAGGCTCTTTCACAATTTGTCTTCTCATATTCCAGTGCATATTTAGCATGTAGTTAATGGATGTCTGACTTCACCCCCACCCTGCCCTCATTAATATAAATCAGTATTTAATACTCACATGGTTCTGATGTTTATGTCTAAGATGTCCCTCAATTACCTCTCAGGTTTATCTTAAATGAGAAACTTCTCTTAAGGAAAACAAAGCAAAAAAAAATAGGATATGCAGTGTGAGTGAGATTTTGAATGATTTTCAGGGATGGTGACTTTGCTGAAGATTAGTGCAAAATACACAGAATTGCTAGCTGACATAAAGATTTATGTAACCACCACTTATCTTAGCATGTGTGAGGGTTGGCTTCTGCCTTAGTGGTGACCTACCTTCCCAGCCTTGCATTTAGTTAGTAACAGCATGATAACCCTGTTAAAATGCAAAGTATTGCAGCCTGTCTTTGATGCTGACTTCAGATTAAATTCAACTTCTGTGTAGGAGGATACAACTCTTGCAGACTACAAAGCAAATGTAGCCCTACTGGTTCTTGACTGCTCTATAATAGGAGTTAATGTCCCAAGTTTGCTTCAGAAGTTCTGCCTTGAAGACAGCAGATGTGTTGCTAAAGCCATCTGGCTCTTTTTTGAATATAATTTGTATGCCTATAAATAATCACTATGCATATGGGCTGCATTTCAACCGTGTGTTCCTCAAACTATGTAAGTTAATTTATTTCTTCTCGTCTTACAAAGAACTTCTGCCATACATTCCTGTCCTCTTGTTAATATTCTTGCAAACTATCAGAGTAAAAAATTCAACTTATGTGTACCAAGAAGCCAGAAAAGTTGATTAGACAAGGAAAACTAAAATACCCCTCTAGGCATAAGCAATCACAGAGCTCTTTTCAGTATTTTCCAGCATTTGAAGTAGCAATTTAGAGTCCCAGAGCTGATTCCAATCGCTCGGCTGCACGTGTGGCATTAAGAAGAAAAGTGTTAGAAAAGGCATCCAAACAACCTCAGTCAGAGATAATATTCTTCTGAAATTATTTCTGCTTAGTGTGCAAAAACTTGGTGTGTGAACTCTTGTTCACCTTTCCATTCAGGATTCTCTTACTGATCAGCTGCATAGTTATGAATCATATGCATAGAAGATTTCCTAAGCCAGCACTAAATTCGGCTTTTCTCTAAACTGAAAAAAAATCTCACAAACTTACAAAACAGATATTTAATTCAATCCCCATTGCTTGCATTCTGCTTTATAAACTAGTGTAATTTTGCTGCAGAACTTTCCAGTCTGTGTTCTTTAGCATGAAAAAGATAAATTGAATATCATTTGTTCATATTTGAGATCACCCACTCTGATATCAAAAATAAGGAAATAAAGGTGGATATCATTGCATTCTAAGCAAAAAGAAACTCAGTTTTTGCACTTGTTAGCATAAGCAGAATAAAGAATTCACACAACCTTTTTAGATGACAGTTTGAAAATGCCTGTTATTTATTAGAAAATAGCAAAAGGCCTTGTTACATGTCTACTTATGAAGGAGCAAATTATTTATAGTCTGCTTAACTACATATAACCCACAATTAGTTGCAATGAAAAACGTAATGTTTTTCCAAGTTCTAGGATTATGGAAGATACAACTATCCAGCAGACCTCCTTGGGCTTTCTGTGAGGAAAGGACATGGGATGTGGATGTGACACTGTAGATCCCAAGTGTCTACAATTCTCTTAGGGGGCTCCAGCTCTGTGTCAATTCATGACCATTCTTGAATTAAGTGTGTGAGCAGCCTTTTGATTTAAAAAAAAACGCATTTACAAACTCACAGCAACACTTAGATACAAGAACTTTTTGGAAATGTAAGTGCAACACAGTATATTTAGATGGTTCAGATGTTGAGCTCAAGAACTTCAACTATGTTGTTATTTTGCTTTTCTTAGGTGTGGTACAGAAAAATGTCTTGTAAATCCATTCAGATGTAGAAAGTCAAGTACAAGCTATTTTTTAAATAAGAGTATTAGGTAAATATACACTAAATTGCATGCTCATGCATGTAATGCAAAAGAATGCAATATTCTACTTACCTTTTCACTTTCCTTACATGTACTGTTTTTGATCAATTAACACAGATTACCACCCTTCTGAACAAGCATTCAAACTGAAAAAGGTTAATTCTACTGGAGTTAAACACTTTTGTGTGCCTCTGTATAATTTTTTTCTTTCTGCAAGGCTTTTGAAATGAAAAAAAGTCTGAAATATATGATGGCACTGCTCTTGGTAACTACTTGCAGACTGTCCTTGTTGAGCCTTGGTTTTCCACAGTAATGTTGAACTTCAGACCTTTTAGGATACTACCGAAACAAAAGTCAACTAAACTTATTTTTGAGACCCAGAATGATCTCCTCTGATCTCCTCTGAGTGCACCACAGCCTGCCTTTGCATAAAGGGTGGAGGCCTTGAAGGGTGGTGGTACATCTACTAAACAACACTTTTCAAACGGAAACTGAAAATAGCTATTTCCTTGATACTAGCTTTATGATCAAAGGTAGAATTCCCATCTCCTTCCACTTTCTTCCCATGACTATAAACTGCCTGAAAATGTTTGTTTGATTAGACCTTGTGGTTTTATTTACTGAACATCTGTAAAACACTTGTATCTAAAACCCTTTGAAACTTCTTGCCTCCTTCTCAAGTTCTTTCTGCCATACTTGCATTGCCTCAATTTTGTTGTATTGTTTGTTTCTGCTTGAAGCAAAGAGGAAAAAAGGATTTTGGAAACCAAAAAAAACAGACTGTGACCATATTTTTAAGTGCATCTCTCCTCCACCTCTATCACTCAGGATGTAAGCATGGTGCAATTAGACTGTCGGTATTGCACACAATTGTGTTGTAAAACACCACTAAGACAATAGCTAGTGATGCTGATGGGGAGAATGGCTGCATATCCCAGGAAACAAGGAATGACTCTAAAAAAAGCCTATCTCATGTAGCTGCAGAATGCTTTCCTCTAGCTAGGAGTGTTTTTTCCTGGTTTTCTAGCTACTGCTCCAATGAAAAGACAAAGCTGATGTGTTAGGTGATGGAAAAATTCTCCAAGATGCTTATGTCTGATGTTGACAGGGGTTTATTGCCTCCTACATCCACTTCTGCCCTCTCTTTTGCTGCTCCTTTGCACATATCCTCCTAGGAGACTGACTTCCATTGTGTGGAGCTGTGCTCATTTTGATTTACTCAAATTGTTCAGTATCATAATTGTGAGTATTCATTGCACAGTAAAAAAAAAAATAAATATTTTATATAACACATAGAATACGTGCATCCTATATTAATTAGTCTCTATTAGGCAGTGTTCTAGAGGCTTAAAAAATAGCCCAAGATTTGAGAAACTCAGTGTATGAGTGAATGATGCTTTTATTGTCATGCAGGGCAGTCTGACCATGGGAGTCTTACTTTGGAGCAAGCTACCAGTAAATGTCCTCAAAGAACACAAAACCTTACCCCATGCAAAAGCAGCATTTCCATTTGGAAATTACATAACTAAATAATCTCGGTGCACTAATTATCTGGGAAACATGCAACAAATTTAATAGCACCCTGTGATCCTTGCTAGGACTAAACAATACAAAAAGTGTCTGTATTGGTGCTGTGTTTGTTGCTACTTGCAGCAGCTACTGCAAGTGATGGATGCATATCCCATCCCCTTGAACCTTGCAGGTTGCTGCATTGATCCCCATTGAGCACGCACTTTTCCTCTCATCCCTGAGATGGGATTCCTGTGACAGGAGAAGTAGAGCTGTTGTTTCAGAGAGTATAAATTCACAGTCACAGGCCTGTGGGTAGTGTGTGGTTTACCTCCTGATGTTTTCAATCACTGGAATGGCCATGCCACAACCTCCATTTCATTCCCTAGCTGAAAGTGCTCTGTTACTTTCCTATTTTTAACACTTTTCCTGCTGATTTTATTTTGGCCCCTTTTATTCCTGTTGCTTCCTAGTTCAGTGAACACTTGAAAGGCTGTTTTCCTTATTGAAGGAGGCCACACAAAGCTCTTCGCATGTGGCACAATCTTATTTTTTCCAAACTGTAAGGTAGCATCTTTTGCTTGCTTAAGTTACATGACAAAGTTGAGAATCAGAAAGTTAGGGTAAGGAATTAAAATGTGCCTTCGTAGTGCACCGAGTTCAGTAACTGATCTTTTTGTCTTCACAATTTCACGAGCTTAGTAACACATTTTAATAATCATAAGAGATCTATAAGCCAGCTTGTGAAGTGACATTAGCACAAAGACCATATGGATGATTGTGAAATATCTTGTTGAATTTTTAGGAGTGTGAATTTGTCTAGAGTCATGTCCCCCTGAATACAAAAATAATTCCTCTTCTGTTCACTGTGAAGTCTTGGTTTCTAACAAAACAAAGCTTTGCAAACTCTGTTTTGTAGATTTGTAATTCTCTCAAGATCAATCTTAATTATCACATACAGTTCTTTCTGTAAAGGGCCTGAATATCCACAGTAATCTACATGCAGTGTTACTGGTGTAATAAAAGTAGTAAATTAATTGGAATATAAGGGATGTGTTACAGAGCAGTTATCAAAGAGCTGCTTTAGTTGTTGTTACTAAAGGAATTTTATCAGAAGTCCACCCATCTACCTTTCAGACTTTCTTTATGAGCACAAATTTCCACTTTTATGTACATATGCCCTTTTCACCATGTGCCACTTTCAGCTGTTGATGAATTATTGATTTCTCCTGTCACAATTCTTTTGAGTTACAGTACACATGATGCTGAAAAAGAAACAGGATTCATTATTGTACTTTTTTTGAAATGTGTTCCACTCTCTTTAGATTTTCTTAATTTCCTGCCAGGCTATATGAAAGGGATATTGAAATGACCCCAAGGACAGGGCAGCAACCTGCACCCAGATGGGACGATTCTTCATAAATTTCAAATAAATTGAAGAAGACTGCAACAGAGTTCAGGAGTAAATTTTCTCTATCAGAAATCAGTTTTTCTTTCCACTGGGTTTGGAATAAGAAACTATGTATTTACTAAGAAGATAGTTATTTTGGGTTTACTTAGGGTTTTCAGTTAGCCTTTTGAAGGATATCATGTTTTACAAACCTGGTGTGAGCTAATTGGGTGTGCTTACCTTTCTTTTACAGATAGCATACCTTTAATGGCAGCAGAGGGAGGTTAAGAAAACAAGCCAAGAAACGTAAAAAAATGAGCAGGCTAATAGTTTAACCATGCAGTATTAAATATCAGGTTTGATTAGACTTCCAAGACTAGGGATTTTGGCTTAAATAACTTTCCTTTTGCTGCTGTGGTTTTATTCATCCCATGGTGTCCCTGCCTGCCCTTGGCCCAGGAGCTCCATCCAAGGGCAGAGGTGGCTCTGGCCGCCGGCACTGGGACCACTGCTCCCAGTCAGCTCTGGCACTCAGGGCTTGGCAGAGCCAGTAACACAGTTCAGAGAAATATGTGAGATTGTCACAGAAAGCCAGTGTGAGATGTATTTGGTCTTTTTCTCTGTTTACTAGTCTGGCCTAAGACTTAGAAGAAATTTAATTTAAACTCCACATT
The DNA here is from genome assembly GCA_013400675.1 of Oxylabes madagascariensis. Taxonomy (NCBI): domain Eukaryota; kingdom Metazoa; phylum Chordata; class Aves; order Passeriformes; family Timaliidae; genus Oxylabes; species Oxylabes madagascariensis. The sequence goes on from VYZR01069203.1 coordinate 9,455, forward strand.
TGTGCTATGAGTACTATAGCCTGGGGACTTGGTATCCAAACACAGTTTTATAAATATTTACATCTTGCCTCAAATACTCTGCATCACAGCGTTCTGTGGTCTATTTTCAGGCTGGGGAGAAGCACAGAAATTCTTAGCCAGTTTTGTCATTTTAAATGGAGCTGAATGTTCACTGGTTCCTGTGAAGTTGTGTTAAAAGGGATTTTTTTTTTTTTTTAAGAATTCCATTAATTTCTCTAAGTCTATGTTGATTCATATTGATACTAAACAAAATAAATACACATTTCCTACCAGGAGTAGCACAATGCAAAGGACTTTAGTGTATGTCAACAAGTGGCTTGAATGATGGATATATTAAAAAAATAAGGAGTGCACATTGATTATTATATGTAAAACAAATACTGAACTTTCAACCCAGAAACATTTTTTTGACAAAATTTGCAAGATTTTGTTTCCATGTGATGCTAAATGCCAATGAATATCTGCAAGCAGAACGCAATTTCTCTCTGCAGTGAACTCCGTAAACATCTTGTCAGAGAAGTAAATTGTTTGACAATCAAATGCAGGATGTGCAGGAGAATTCAGTCCAAGTTTATTGTTGTTTATGTATTCTGTAAATCAAATGATTCCTGGCACAATAGAGCAAGAAACTTCAGTAAAGATCACTGTTATGAGCAGACGGCATATGTTTGTGTTAGTAACCATGTACCCTTGCAGATTATCTTCAGAACAATTCAGTTTTCTGATTGGAGACAATGGAATAAAAGATAGTGGCACACTTCTTTCCCTTTTATCTGTATCAAACTCAAATATATCATTGGGTAGGAAGCATTTTTATTTCTTGTTCTTAGATCATTTCTAGTACTATAATGCAAAGGTTATTTTGGAGTAATATCTAGGGGGTTATATTTTAGGAGTCATAGAAAATTGGAGCTCAGAAGTAAGGAGGTTTCTAGTCCTTCCCTTGACTCAAAATGTCATGACTGTTTGTCAGATCCACTCTTTAAAACTTCTCCAGGAAATTTATTCCAATGCTTACTGTTCTTTCCATTAAAAAGATTTACCTACCTTAAATTCACCACACTTTAGTTTAACTCTGCTGCTTCTTATATTGTCTGCTGTAAATCTTAAAAGCAGTATAAACATTCTCTTGAATTTTAAACCTGGTTTTCAAAGAGTTTATTAACCTCTTGCAACCTGATGCAAATTTAAAGCCAGTTTTCCTTTCTATCTTTCTGGTCTTTTGTGAAATAGCAAACAATGCGAGATTGGGGTAAACTCAAAGAAGCCCAGATTGGTAATTTTTCTTTCTAATTTAAAGCGAAACCTTGATGATCACTGGCTTGAGTAGGTGTTTACCAGAGATGTGGTCTAGTTTCTGTTTTCTGTTGACTTGTTTTGGTGTGCAGCTATTTCACAGCAGTTTCCTCTAGACACAGTTCTGTAACTTGTTTACGAGATGGGCATGTCAGATACTGATTTACTAAACTCCAGGCATCTGGCATTTACTGCTTTTTCCCCAAGGAAAGCATATTATGGTGCCACATATAAAAGGAAAAGGGATTGTGTGGCTAAATTTGTTCTTGACAAATACCTATTGGCTGTTGCTCACTTTATTTCTTTCCTTAATTTGCAGGTCATCTTTTTACTAGTGCAGGCAATCTCTTTTTCAGGTTATGTCATTAGCTAAAAGTAAAATTTTATGTTGTTCTTTCAAAGATGTTTTCGCGTCCAGCTGTAGGAATGATTTCTACAAAATAACAATATTCTCAGTGTTTTAGGAACTCAGTTTGAAGTTTGGAAATTATGGTCAATGCCAGAGTTGAACCCTTTTAGCTTGATGAGCCAGAATTTGTGTCTTTGGACTTATAAATTCCACCCTAGGTATACTTGGATTCAGACAGAGAGTTTATATTGGTCATCTCCTGGAATCATTTTAGACACAGGCTTTGTTTAATTTAAGTCCACCAGGAATATGTCCCTCTTTAGTTATTTATTTTTTTTCATTTAGGCAGATATTTCCAAAGTCCTTGATTCTTGGCTGAGTTGGGCAGGTTCTCTGCCCTACTTTTCACAGCTGCTGAGTTATTTTTCTTGGAAGATAGTTTCTTCAAATATTGCATAAACTTGATAGATTGCAAGACATGGAAATGGATTTATGAAAAACACAAACCTGTGTTTTTTGTGTGAGATGGTTTTCCATTTTTGTGATTTTTTTTCTATTTTTTGATACTAAAATTATCTTTAAATAAAAGGATATAGCCTATGGTGAGTAGGATTCTTTGATCCAAGGACCTATTTGCTAGCAATATAGTTAATTTCCACCAAGATTTCTTATCAAGTCCTAAATTCAGCAAGTGCCTCAGGTCTCTGTCTTTGCTTGGACAACAGGTCTACTGTTGTCTCTCTTTCATTCTCACAGATTTAAAAAGTATTGTGATACCAGATAAGGGAATGACAGCATCATGTCGTAGAGCATGTAATTTCCAGATAAGTTTGGGTTTTTTTAATCAGGAGTATTTGAAATATTTTATTTGAATAGCATGTTTTATTGCAATAGTGCCTTTTATAAAGAAATTATTTGTAAACATTTAGGTAAAATTAATAAACATGTAGCCCTCACCTATAAGATGTATATCTGTAACTAAACCAAGAAACTGAGCAAAGACAACCAGAATCTATTCTGGTTTTAATGCATTGGAGCAATCATGGCCCTTGAGAAATTCAGTGTGAGCAGTAGGAATGACACCCCACCTCTTTCATTAGTAAGTGCCATTGGTGCAGCCATGTCATTCTCACACTTGCCTCTAAAAGTTGGTCCATCCTTCAGTGTCATTCTACTGATTCTGCATTTGATATTATGCAAAAAACCCTTTTCTCCTTTGAGAGATCATTTTTCCTCTGGACAAAGAAATTATAGATTTTTTTTTTTAATTGGTAAAACTGAGCGACAGGGAAATCCAGCAGCCATCTTTCCTCTCTCACAAGCAAATGGCACTATAGCTCCACTCCAATGCAATCTTGTATTGCCAATTTACTGCTTCCCCCACTTTCCCTGCAAATGTCAGTCACTTTGTTATAGAAGCTCAAAATCTAGCACACAAAACCCAGCAGCAGTAAGAATCCACTAGGGCTCAAGGCTCAAGCAGAACTTGAAACTGAACATGAGAATGGGTATGAAGTTACACACAGCAGTAGTTTACAGACAAGGCAAGCATCATTGCTGGAATCAAATCATCCTATGTGTTCAGACGAGAAGCAGATTTGTGTGTGGAACTGCATGTTTTCAGAGAAGGCACCAAGTGCAAGAGCCTTATTGCTGAACTGTGTAAATGTACCTTACCAAGTGCACGAGGGAAGGAATGGAAGCAGTTAGCACTGAAATCTGAACACTTTTCATTCTTCCTGCTTCGTCTTTCTATTCCCAGTCACAGTGCCTTAGCGTGTCATAGTGGGAAATGGGATATCCTCATCCAAAATCATCATTAATGTTGAGGTGATTCTTCTTTGTCAAGTCAGAACAGCTTTAATGCCACTCAGTTGATGTCACTCGGACTTCTCTCTGACTGCAAATTTGTATGTATGGTCGTTTGAGGGGTCTTTCTCAAACAAAACAAACACACAAACAAAAACTGCACAGGGATTCGTATTCTGCTTCTGTTTCTTCATGCAGAAGTTCATGCTCAGGAATATGTACGTAGACCAGTAGATAATCTTAAAAATTATGTCTTGACACCTTTCTCAAGTTCTTTATCAATATTCCAATATTTAAATGCTAGTTTGTTGTCCACTGTTTATGAAATAACATTTTTCTTACTGGTATATATTGTTGGCATTTTATCAGTATATAG
>VYZR01069208.1:0-23635 GCA_013400675.1 Oxylabes madagascariensis
AGCCACAGCTAGAGAACAGCCCTACCTGGAGCTGCTGGCAGAAAGCACCATGGAAAACGTGGACTTTTCAGCTTCTCACCCAGTCCCGCCAGCAAGGAGGCTGGGGGCATGGGAAGCTGGGGGAACACAGGCTGGACAGCTGACCCCAGTGGGCCAAAGGGATGTTCTGCACCACACAGCAGCAAGCCCAGCATGTGAACGAGGGGGAAAGCTGCTGGAGGCTGCTGTTCAGGGACTGGCTGGGCTTTGCTTGGCAGGTGGGGAGAAATTCCAGTGTGCATCACTTGCTTTCTGTATCCTTCTATTATTGTTATTGATATATAATATATATATAAAATATCTACCATATTGTATTAATATCTATTATCATCACTATATGCCCTATTGAGCTGTCTGTATCTCAACCCACAAATTTTACTTTTTTTCCCCCAGTTCACTTCCCCCACCCACTGGGAAAGAGCAAGTGAGAGAGCAGCTGTATAGGGTTACGGTGTCAGCTGCCTGACAGGTTAAACCACAACAGCAGCCCAGAACAGTGCAGTTACCCTAAAGAAGGTTAATTTATGCAGCATTTGTTTCACTTCTTTGCTGCAATTTTCAAGAGCAGAAGATGCAGTTCTTCCTGCTGTGACAGCACCCACTCCCAGTGCCTGTACAGTTGTGCAGCAGACTTTTCATTCCAGTTTATCCTCACCAGAAATATTTCCCAATACTTGCTAGCAGTGTGCCATAAAGATACTTTGAAGGCACAAAATATTCTGAAAGCATTCTTATTCCTGTTACTGTTTTGAAGAGGCCAAAAATGACAGGTACTGATTCACATTTATTTTCATGCTGCAAACTATGGAGCCAAGTCACGACTTTGATTGCAGAAGATACCTGTGACAATTATAGTCCTTCCCACATTATTGTCACACTGCAGAGATGGCACTGCTCCACATAGTAGCTGTGAGAATATAAAGCAAAGCATTTATGTGCACTGCTCATCATCAGTTGTGTTGCTTTGCACGCAGCAGACGTGAGAGCTCAACATGTAAAGTCATGTACTCAGACCTACTCAAACACCGTGTACCTCTTACATTCATTTGTTTAAACTGTAACAAATGTGTTACAACAGGATCTTACTCCTACACCTTATGGAAATAATGGAAAGAACTAAAGCAGGATTATGAACTTGAAATTAGTTTTGAAACTCCTTTTCAATTACAAAATAACCCAAACCCTCAAAACAAAACCCCAGCCCCAAATAACTTGGATTCAGATCCCCTAGACTCTCCTTGCATCTCTCAGGCTCTGGGTTTTTTTCAGCTGTCACCTTCCTTTCTGCCTGCACACTTTGCCAAATGCTGTCCAGGCCACCTCTGAGCAACACATTTCATATGGTTTTATGTGTAACCTCTAGGCCAGGGTTCCTTCAAATCTGTGATCCTACTCTGGCCGTAACACCTAATGTAATGGTGCCAACAGTGATTCAAAAAATAGGAATGAAACTCCTCATCACCACAGAGGCTGAGCCTTGTACCAGCAACGTGTGAATATGCCTTCTAGTGACCACAGTCACTTCAGTGACTCCAAATGCCCTGGAGTCACATATGATCCCACATGAACACAGGGCCCATCTCCATGTCTCCAGCTCTTCCCTGTCTGGAATTTTTATCAATCCCTTGGCCCTGGGAGCTCAGCAGATACTGCTGTGCTCACAAACCAAGCTGAAGTGCCACCCCAGGAGGTGGTAAGCACTCCCACATCCCATGGTTTGGAGGCCCTTGGCACCCACCCAGAGTACTGCCAAAATGAGCTGCTCTGTACTCAGTGCTGGGAGGTGAAGCCCAGGTATGGCAGCCAGCCCCTTACGTGCAAGCTGTTGGCTCTTTCTTAGAATATGGTGTGTGATAAATGCTGCAGATACAAACAAATCAATCCAAAGGCTGAAGCATATTGAATGCCCTCAAGGGCAGGCTGATCAAACACACAGAGCTGCATGAACAAATCTGGAACCTGCTGAAAGCAGGGATGTAAACAAGTCAGGGAACTGGTCAACTGCTAACACCAAATGAAAAGCAGAGAATCAAGGGTCAGAGAGGTTTGAATAAACTGAGAGGCCCAAATTCCACTGTACAGCTAATAAAACAGATAATACTTAGGGAGTTTTCTGGTACTACAGACTGAAAATGTGTGAGTAGCAGTGAGCTCACTGCTCATAATAATATATATAAAAAATGTTCTGTTAAAATAATAGTAATAATAGTAAACCTTACAGAAAATGACTGTACTTCAAGCAGCTTCAAATACACTATTGTCTTATTCTAAAATTAAATAAATGCAAAGCAGCACATGTAGAGGAGCAATCTACTGCCTGAAATTTTTTTTTTTTTTTACCTACAGTTAATGTAAGCAATATTGAAGGTTGAAAGACTACAGATTCTGGGAGTCTAATCTAAACATTAGATTATGCCTCAGGATATTTCATTGCATTTCTCATCTCTCCCCTGCAGAGTGAGATTGTTTTGCTTGTTTATGTGGGCGTTGAACATCAACTGGAGAAAAAGACATTTTAAAAAAATAGGACAAATATAATAGAATTTGCTTCACACAAAACCTGTAAGAGCCTAGTTAATATTCCAGAATAGCTGTGGGGATTTGAGAAGGCAAACAGATTGAAATAAGGTATTAAGATTAAAACAATAAAAAACAACAGATGGGACCTTGGACGCAAATCAAACTCCATGCAATACGAAAAATGCAAAATGCACTTCTATGACATTTTATAAGGTACAATCTTTAAGAAAAGTTGTCATAGAAATAACATTCAGAGGCTTCAGTGCCTCACTGGCATTAAGATAACACATTTTTGACAAAGAATTCTCAATGCAATACTTAGATGCAGGCTTGGGAGGTGCTCCCACTGCACATTCCTGGCACATGCAATTACCTGGGAGAAGCACGAGGTTAATTTCTTTAGAAGCCACGCTAAGCTCACCTACATGTGACATGTTTTTCCATGCATACAGATCTGTTTTCTGAGCATGTGTTCAATATCAGCAGCAACACTAAGCAATAACCCTGTGGTGAGTGTCCAGCTGCTGAAGGAGCAACTGGAGTCCCAATTTCTTCAGTGATTGGACCTGAAACTGTTCTCAGATTGGGATGAGGGAAGAGAATGATCAGCAGGAAAAGCATGTCCACCACATTCCAGAATCTCTTTTTCAGTAAAACTGAGAGAAGTGGCCTAGTTCACTTAAACAGGAGACAGTATAATCTCCCCCAGCAATCCTACAAGATGCTGAATGATAATTTGCACATGATTCCTCCCATCCAATAATAAAACTTTTCTACCTTTTGAAAAACAAGGACTTTGTCTTTCAAAAACTTAGCATTTTTAGCTCACATTTACAGACCTTGCAAATATAATAGATTTGTCTATATTTGTGTTGTGTTTAGACATGTAATATATTTCTGTATTTCTAGTCTCATGTTAGAAGAACGTGCAAATTACAGAAGGAAATTCTTCATTTACAAACATTAAATACTGATTGCTGCAGCAAGGCATCAGCACAATTTCTGTACTGTGAGTACAATGGAATTACATACTATANCATCTCAGAGAGGGAGAAAGCAAGGGTGGGCAAAGCCCCAAGCCCTGCTGCTGTTCACAGCCAAGTGCTCAGACAAGTGTCAGGCTGATCCTGCTCAGCAGGAGCAGGCAGACATCTCCAGCAGTTGCGGCTGGCACGGCTAAGCCGGTGCTCCATCATGTCAGCTTAGGGGGTGTCTCTTCTCCTCGAGGCGCACCCCGAGCTGCGGGCTGGGCTGTCCCGCCTCCCCCGAGGAGGGGCAGCGGCCTCACGGCTGCACGCCGAGCAAGAGCCCAGCCCGGCTGTGCTCAGCTCTGCCACACGCCAGCACGGAGCCGCAGCTCTTCCAGCTGGCATCCCACCACTTCTCATCCTGAAACAACCCTGCCCTTCCTCCTGCTCCTGTCCCCTGCCTCCCTAGCAGAGTCCAGTTCCTCTGCTTGCCTCCTGCACCTCAACCCAGCACAGGGGAAGGATTCCCGAGGCTTTTGTTGGTTTGCCACAGGAGAACTTGTGAGCCCTTCCTGTGGCTGGCTGCTGAGCTGGGGTGTGCCCAGATCGAGTCTTCTTGATACTGCTGCTTGCATCTGCCTGCCTGCAAATACTTCTCGTGTCACTTTCAGTCTCAGTTCACAGCGTACGTAAATAGACGGGAACTTCTGCTTGTCTGTGCCTTAAAAGCACATTTCCATCCCTCATGATCCAGGGTGAAGCTCAAACACATGATTTAGTTGCATTCTGGCTTTCCAGAAGCAAACAATAAAGTTAGCCCGCTTAATAGTGATTTTAAGCCAGCCATTTCTGAGGCCTGATTCAGAATTGTTAGTGGTCCTGCAAGAAAATTCTTGGAATGGCAACAGAAATAGAGATTCCCAATAAAATATTTCCACCTCAGCAGAGATTGATCGTGCAGGAAATTCCCTGGTCACCCATACACACATTGGCTGCACCAGTACAGCTGATGTGTGCATCAGCAATGCCTACCTCCTGGGTTAGTCAGACCTACACCCTGCTGCAACGACTTGTGCCAGACCTGATATTTTAACTAATCCAGAGACCTGGAGCTGGTAGAAGTTACTGTTTACAACACATCGGCAGGGACCAATTATTACTTTTCCAATAAGAGGAAAGGGAGAGGGGGACAAAGGGAAAGAAAGGGAAAGAGATGGAGAAAACAGGTGTAATTTCAATACTACAGCAGACTGGCGAAATACCAGTCACTGCGAAGCACAGAGACTGTCAGGAACAAAACCAGAACAGAGTACAAGCCAATCTCACTCCCCATGCACGCAGTCCCATGTGCACAAAAGTACCTTATGAAAACTGTATTTCTAGTCATTCTGATTAGGAAATCTGATAGCTTGTGGCAAGAAATTCTCCCAAACAAAGGCTGCAATAGGTGACAGGGGAAAGCAAACAGGCCTGTACCTTTCCTAGGAGCTGCTTACAAGCCTGTTACAAGCAGTGGCACGGGTAAAACGAGCTTTACAACCTCTGTACCCTCTTTATCACTACGCCCTACATTATCCTTTCCTGTTAGCACTTGGCATCAACAACAAAGAAATTGGGCCAAAGACAAATGCTGAGTTCTACAGTGTTGCTGATGCCTGAAACAAGTCTCCCTAGCCTCCCTTCATGCTTTCTCCTTCCTCCAATCCACTCATGTACTTAAGGTGCTGCCCGCTGGCTTTTGTCCATTATCTGCCCAAACCACCTGCCTGCTCTCTACTGACTGTATGTCCTTGTTCTCAAAAGGACTTGGTGGACTGTGATAGAGGGTGCTGGAAAGCTCCTGTCCTGTGAACTGAAATGCACCTGGATCAGTTTCCAACATTTCTCAATATTTGTATCCTTAACATTTTTCCAGTGCTCATGTGAGCCCTGCCTAGAAATGCCATTTGCTCAGACACTGCATAGTAAATACAGACTTTCTTTCCTTAATCACCTCCCACAGACCAGCTGTCCTCAGGCAGCCTTATTTGTTGTCTTTGTAAAAGAGACATCAGTGATCCCCAAAGCATGACTTCAGCTCAGATCACCATTTGTGGATTTCTCACAGAGTTTCCCTGTGGTACTGAGAGCTGAAAGAAGATCCCCCGACATAAAGGCAGAATACCCAAGTGTGCAATTTAAATTCCAGGAATCAAAACATTTCAACTCTTCACTGGATGGAGAATGACAATGCTTCAGGTTAACATGAAAAGCTGAATTTACACAAATATTTTGGTATAGTTGAGTTTTCCTGCCTGTGGAAAATTAACCTTCTTATCCAACAGAATGTGTTTTGGGTCATGGCAGTGAGCAGATGTCTATAATCTCCCGCACGTGGAGAATTTCCATAACATCAGAATTAGCAAGAAGTAAATAGGGGGAAAAAGCCCTGAATGGAAACAAATGGAAGACTGACATGGCTGTGTTCCACAAAGTACGTTCTGCAGCTGCATCACTGCTCTAGAACAAAGGGGAATATAATTATCTTTGTTTTACTTTCATTTCTCATTAGCAAAGCAAAAGCAAATAAACGTGGTTGTTATTTCTGCAGGGGAGAGCTGGCGGAGATGAGTGTATGAGGTCACACAGGGAAATTATGAGGAGATTTTCTTAAGCCTGAGTAGCTCATGCACCCAAAGAAAAACCTATCAGTAAAATTCATTATTCACACTGTTCCTGCAGGGCTGAGTCAGGCTTCTCAGATGCCCTGAGGATAAGGCTCAGCCACACCTGCTGGGGTAGGGCAGGACTTGGCTGCTCTCACTGTCAGGCAAGCCAAGAGTGAGAATTGCTTCTGGGGACAGCTACTTTTGTCACGCTGGCCTCCACTCCCAGTGTGCTTCGTGCTTCCAGGGAAAGCAAGGCTTGACATGGTCCCTTCCTGCAGCCAAAGGTTTCTAGGCTCACTTGTGGGGCTAAGATGATCTGCCATACAGGCAGATACTCAATCATACACTACTTGCCTCAGCTTGTTGCTTCCTCCTTATTTATGACAGTAAGAAATGAAGCTCCTCATTCTGTCTCCCTTCTTTCTTTGAATTTTGGAGTTAGCTCTTTGGCCAGAGACTTGCATCACTTATTTGCTTGCAAAAATCATCACTGTGGATAGAGAAAAATACATTAACAATAATTGAGGAGGGGAGACAAAAACAACAAAGAAAGTGAGCTGCAGGATGGATGCCACCAATCTGTGTATAGTGGAAAGCGTCAGTCAGTGGAAATTTGCAGCATCCTTCTCCTGTAACCAAAGCCATCTTTTTCAGTTATGCTGGATAGGACAGTAATTCCGGGCTGAGAAAACTTCTGCTCGTAAGAATGCCAGGATATTGTCTCTTCATGGGGAGGGGGAGTGCAATAGCTTGTGTGGGAAGGGTAAGGGGTTGCTCTTTGAATTCCTGTCCCAGCTGCAGAGGTCATTGCTTGCTGTGTTCCTCCACATCCCTGGTTGCCATCCATCCTGTGCTCTTCCCTAGCACCAACCAAAACTGAAGGAGAAAAGTATTTTAATACCTCTTTTTCCTGTTTTCTTTTTTTCTGCATTTACACTTAGCAAGCAAAGTGTGACAAGAGGTCATGCAAGGCCTGCTACTGTGAAATATCTGCAAAACTGTGTTCAGCTGCAACACAAGCACCTGACCTGGCCGGGCAGTGAGAAAGGGGGCAGAAGGGGGCAGAGGCACCACTACTCCAGCAAGGGCAAGCCCCAGGGATTCCTAATGAATTCCTAATGCACAGGATCACCTGGGAACAAGGCAGGGTGGGACCTCCTCATGCCAAAGGTGTCTGGAAGTCCTATTCAGCCCTTAGTAATCAAGGAATTCCTTATCCTCCAACCAACCAACACAGGGAGCATGTTAGTACTCGTGGCCAGTAATGACATGAACCACCAACAAAAGACCATGCTTTTTGTCATTAATATGATCTTTAATAAATGGAATAATGCACCATTTTTACAGCAAGCCTTTTCTCTCAGGCCTAAAGAATAGCCTTTTAAATGTTCTTATCCAATGTCTCTGTATCAATACAATCTCTTTATTTAGGTTTATATATAACAAAGCAATTCTTACAAGTATTCATAGAAAACTCTGTAGTGGCTTTAACAATGTCAGCTTTCATAGTGGCATCCACAGATGATTAAAAACCAAAAATTAGCTTTTTATTTCATACTCACACTGTTCCATGAAACACAACTTATACAGCATAGCAAGGGTATTGGGCAGCTTATACAAAAGAAATAACTGAAAGCAATTATTTATAAATTCATACATGATATTTCCTCATTCGTTTGAGAGGAAAACCAAAAATACCCGTTAAGAAAAGGGTTCTGATGAGACTCCATATGCTAGGATTTCTCCCCCTTTTCCCCCAGAAAAGCTCGCTCAGAAAATAATGCTCTCTTTATAGTCTTTCATAAGGAAAATGGCAGTTTCACATCTTTTTATTTCAGCCTTTACAGAAGACCAAACCCTAGAAATTCATTCTTGCCATGTTTATTTTCCTCTTAAACAGCATTGGGGGGGGAAATAATCAACAGCAATTGTAAAATATGATTCCAGCTTATATAAATGTGAATAGAGCACGCTTTCCTCTAGAGACAAAAAGCAGACAAGAAACATATACATACAAACCGTTTTAAATACGTTTCAACAGTGTGAAAGAGAGAGAAGAGTCACCAATCAGGAAATTTGAAAATGACAAACGAGTCAGCTATAACTTGGACTTGCCTGTTTGTTCTTGTGACTTCTTACAAACTACAAAGACCAGAAACATTAACTGTTTTCTGAATAAACAAGACTGAAGTGTGAAACTTCATGATACAGTTCTGAAGCACAAAAAAGAAAGTGAATCAAGTGCTCTAGAAATAAACCTCACACACATTTGCTGTCTTAAAAACAAGTGAATGGGCTACAAAAGTGGAGGTTTGGGAAACCTTGGGACTAGGAAGTTATAAAGGCTAAATATTTCAGCTTTAAAATAGTTACCAGGAGAGATGCTGTGCCCCGATGGACACACTCCAGTGACACATCTGCAGAAGCCTGCAAGGACTGGGAAGAAATCCTTCCTTCCTGTGCTGCGGAAGCAAGGTGTATGCATTGAAGTTAACCAACTGAATAACTTGCAAATTCAAACAATTGCTGATGAAAACAGCAATAGGCTTTGAAAAATAGCTGATGATTATGCTATGAATTAGCATAACTCCAACTAGTTCCTGCTTATTATGCACATGTGTATATTAAACCAGTGAAATAAAAAGAAATGACCATAAGAAATAATTTGTATTAATAATGCACTGCTAACACAGACCTGCATGGAGCCCAGATCAACATTAAAGGGCCTTGGTGCAAATGAGGATTTATTTTGAACCCTTCCACTCCCACTCCCCCAATGTAGTTCCACTTCTTGACAAAGCCACAGCTGCCCTGTCCTGACCCAGCTCCACAGCCTGAATCCATCAGCAACACCCAGCAAGGCTCAGGAGCCAGGGCTGCCCCTGCACTCCCACATTCCACATCAGCTTTCCTAGGGCTAATCCTCCCCGTTTCCATACCGCAGCCAGCAGAACCCACCCCTCCTTTGCCCACAATCAAAGGCAGACTCCTGTTGGATTCCAAGAGCACTGGGCTCAGCCAGGAGCCGATGAGGTGCCCATTCCCTCAGAAACACAGGTGCTGAACATAACATCCATCTGGATTTCCGGGAGCACCCACACCTGTCATTGCAGAAATGGAAGTTCTGCCTCCAATTTTACTCAGTACAGAAGAAACCCCAAATGAGAAATCTGATTTGTTACTCTTTCATGTCAAAACTGAACCTGCTTGGGAGGTGGGTGAGATCAAAAAGGGATGTACTTCTATAGCTACAGTTTCGTATGACAGTATAAAAGCCTAAAATGTAATTGGATTTAATGGACTAAAATATTATGTTTAAATGGCAACCACACACAACTATAGCTACTACATAAAAAAGCCTTGTAAAAATTATCATGTGTTAAGTGTTTTGGGTTATTTTTTGATCTTTGAGAGAGGTATCTTAAATTACCAAGCTTCAGATAAAGCTTGTCATGTGCATTCCTAGGTCTCTCTCTTTCTCTCTCTCTCATAAATCCATTCCACCCAAACAATCAGTGACAAATCTGCCACGGGAGATCTTGAACTACTGGACTATGTGTCACAGTCTGATCCCAGCTTTACTGTGATGCACTACAGACAATTTTAGAATGGCATATGAACCCCCCCCCCAACATTATACTTTCTACCAGTGCTACCATCTGATGCTGTAACTCACAGAATTTAATCCTGGAACTTACACACAACATACATATGCATCTAAATACATACACAGTTTACATAAAAATATATATATCTGGCTTCACTACAATATGTATAATTTTTCACTGAAAAAAGGCTTGAGGTTGAACAAAAAATAGTAAGCACTCCTCAAAAAGAAGGTTAATCTATTTATGTGTTAAAGTGGACACTGGGAGACCAGACAGAAAAGTTCAAATAATCCAAACTTATGCAAAATACTAAGTTGTCCAGTCTGTGATCCAACTTTCAAAGACTGATCAATCCATTTTCAATTTACTTTGATGAGCTGCTACAAATCTTCCAATTAGACATCAGGTCATTTATATGCTACTGTGCTTGGCAATTATTATTTTTATGGCTTAAACCCAGGCTATTTCAGCAATGGGACCAGCCATAATTTTTATACAAGTAAAAATTACAGCATAATTAATTTCTAATGTATAGACTAAATACGTCAAATTTAAATTTCTCCCTAGTTAGGCAAGAAATGTCCACAGTAACATTTCAATGGCAGAACAGCTGTGAACTTTTGCATTTTTCATTAAAGAAAATTATAATCTGAACATAGACAGAGTAATGTTATATTAGTGGATATTTTTTAACATTTAAAAAAAGAGTATCATTAGAGCAAAATGCACTGAACACTGGAACTAGGGCATATAGAATGTATACATACATATTTTTAAGTAAGAATTCATTACTATTAAGTTTGGGCCAATAATTTTTTCCATACAATTAAGAACGTCCTTATTCTCCTCTCTGAGGCAGGCAGGATTCCAGATTTCTTTTAGAGAAAGCTGACAGGTAGGAGCATAGGAACTTTCTGAACATATTTATGAGGTGGGTGTTTTTTGTTGCTTGTTTCCTGAAAATTGCCAGCATCTATCTTGCATTGTTTTGTGCCCAGTGCATTGAAAAAAATCAAAATGTGTTGCCTTTGAAAACTAGGTAATTTTCTATATGAAAACAAGAGACAAACAAGTGGTACTAAGAAAGCAAAACAAGAACTGAAATGTTGTTTCTGAAAATATTCTAATCGTGATACTATCAGATGGTTTTCTTTTACATTAGGAATACCTGTTTTCTTTTACATTAGGAATACAGCTGTGCAGTGTAAGTGCATCTTGGAGTCTCAAGAAAGGCCTTGGTAATACTAATTGGCTAGCGTATGAAGCGGTAAAGGGTTATAAACAAATTCAGGGAAGTGTTGCAGATAATCTGACCTGTAATTTTAGAAGACTATGAGGCATATCTGTTCAAAGGGCTACAATTCACATTCTAAAAACCATGGTATGTTGGTATCTCTATTATAGGAAACAGAACAAGAGACAATGCATTAACCTAAGCAACTCTCCCGGCTTCTACTAGTAAGCCATTTTCTACACCCAGCAAGATTTTGGATTTTTTCTTATACAAACATGTAAAATGTTTGCTCAATCATTTTACTTGAATTATCCATTATAAATTACCGTAACAAATATTTTACTATTGCCTATTTGACAGTGGCACAATTAATAGGTATTTACACTACCACTCTATTTTAATTTTGCTATCTTTATCTTGTCTGCAATACACATGAGAAATTGATAGAAAATGATCAACTTTCATAATTTTCCTTTTTTTAAAAAAACCAAAGAAAATAAGCAAAATCGTAATGCGCAAGGAAATAAATCACATTTGTTTTCCTTGTTTATTGTACAATATCAACTATCCCTGTGTCTGATTTGTAGAATTCTTTCTCTTACATGTATTTTGTTTGGTTAAGGACGATTCCCTGTGGCACAAGGTAAAATTTAGTATCATTTAATTTACAGTGTTCTATGGACACTGGATTATGTGCTGTGAGGAAAAAAAAAATGGCATTACTAAATTAAACATTAAAACCAAACTGCTAATCTGATTTCATCTAGCTGTGCAGAACTACAGTATTTTGGTATCTGCTGAAGAGTATGCTTTGACTGACCTTTAAAAAAGAATAGATTTTTTTCTATTTAATCTATAGGGTATTTCATACATTTTTCTATCATGTTACAAATTATATTTATCCATGGTAGATTGCACAGCCAATCTTGCTGCTAATAACAATTTATTCCAAAGGCCCTCCAGCAAGTAATAGAAATAGACAAAGGAAAGAAAAAAAAGTATTGTTTAAAAATGTTGAAGGAGAAGTGCAGAGCAACATTTTCATCTGGTAATAAAATGATTTTGATTGCATTGACCACAAAAAAGTTGGATTTCTTACAAAGGCATGGCCTGCAAAGAAAGGCTAAAAGACTGGTGCAATTCTGTCTCAGCAGAAAGAAGCAGCAGTCAGAGAAGCAATTTTTCTCTCCCCAGAGTAGTCTGAGTTAGTAAGAGTCCTAAATATTGTTTTCAGCCCGCATTCTGAAATGCTGATGGATGATACATGCAAGGCAAAGCAAAAGTCATTGGGAAAGGAGTGAAGAATCCTCACCTCCACGATACGGTGCTCACCAAAAAACAACACCGCGCACTCCAAACGGAGACTCACGGGAGGCCAGAAGAGAAGAGAGCCACAGTGAGTAATGTGAACAGAATGCCAGAAATTCTGATTCAGGTCTTGAAACCCAGCTGAGCAACTGGCAGGTTTTCAACATCTGGGATGTGAGACTGCAGCAGATGGGAAGCCAGAGAGTGAATTAAAAGTCAAACCAGAAGAAGGCTGTATTTTTTAAAAGGGGAGATATAACTGTATTATACAGGGAGAAAACATAATTATGCCTCAGAGACAAGAGGTACCATTTGAACTGGTGCTTAAAGAACATAGAGAGCTCAACATGTGCCTTGTGGCTTGTATTTCTACAACTACACTTCATCAAAGTCTGGATTTATAGTGCTATCTCTTGGAGATATCTAGGAGAATCTAAGAAATGTTAAGAAGCATTACTAGAGAAAATCATAGGAATCAAGCATAAGCAAGGGATTTTTGGGAACACCAAGAATCAAATGCAAGTAAGGCATGTATTAGGTTAGTTGTATCAACAGACAGAGAAGAACAGGTTGGCAAAGTTTACCTCAGGGGGGAAAAAATGGTGAAACGGCAAGGAAACAAATGAGCTTAAAAGCAGAGAGCATCTGCTTCAGTCAGCTGAAAGGAGACAGGCTGGGGGAGGCAATTGTTTGCTGCCAGTATCCTGCCACAGGAGTCTGGCAGGCTGACTGAATTGATTTTCTTTCTTTGAACATCACCAGTTTTCAGATGAAGTGATAAATCTTTGCTTATTACCAAAGACTGATGTGTTACACCTTTTCATACCCAGATAGTTTTTACTGAAGTGTTTTCAATTGGTAAGAATGTTTCTCAGGTGGAAGGCTATTTTTTAGGTGGAAGGAGGTTCTAACTAATAAGAAAATTAGTTTTCTTTCAGTAGACAGTAAAACCAATCATTCCAAAACCAGGAAAGGTTTACTTGAGATAGCGAAAAAACAATTTATCTCAATACATATTACACTCACATTCACTGACAGCTAAAATCAATGTGCATACAAACTGAAAGAAGGGCCTAAGCAGGGGGAAATAAAAAATCCCCAACCCTCCCCCACAAACACCCATGAATTTTAAAAGCATGCAATAAATTTTAACAAGATGAATGAGGGCCTCTAAGAACTCTGAAAGGAGGACGAGTTTCAACTCAACTTGGCAACAACAATCAATTAGGATGCACCTACCTGCATAAGTAATCAGCCTGATTTTTACCCCATACTGTCTGTAAGGAGGTAAATCAGGAAAGACTTGTGACTCATCACAAAACTGTTTTGTGCCAAGTAAGATTCATCATTTTTTTCTCTGTGTAAACAAAATAACGTTCACAACCTATCTTCACTCAAGCTTTTAAGTATGACAAGTATTAATATTTCTGAATAAAATGTATTTTTCAATGTACATCATTAGTGATCTAAATAAGGTTTTACATAAATACAGGGGGTGAAACTGCACACAAAATAAAATTGAAAAAATGGCTGACACTGTTTCCTTACATTTGTTCAACATTTTCGTACTCAACTTCACAGGCTGGCATCTACTACTATAAAGGAAACACATTTTGATTTGGGAGGATCAAAGGAAAGGTACGGAGCTCAGACTTTTTTTGTTCCTTTTTTAAAGCCCTTTCAAGTTGGGGAAAATTCATGCATTGTCACCTCTGAGCACAATGTGATATTGGCAGCTGCTTCAAGCTGGCTACGATGTGCAAAGTTCACTGTCATGACCGGCTGACTGCTCAACTGTCAAGGAAAAATTAACAAATACAAAAATGGGAACATGTGGCAGTTTTAGAATCACACTTTTCAATAAAGCCTACTGTGAACTATAGACTATTGCACATTTCAACATGACACAAGGAAAATAAGGGGTTCGAAAGAGAATACACTTTGTAACATAGAAATATACAGACTAGCTTGTGCACAGAAATCAAAACATGGTTACAAGACACCACTGCAGTCAAACCTGTCTTAGAGTCTGCTTATGATCTTAGTGACCTTAAGAAACTGGTCCAAACTGATTATCAGCAATACTTTTTTTTGTTACTTTTTTTTTAAAAAAATATTTTGAGACCACATCTTTGATACACATATATATATTCCGTGGTCAAAACAGACAGACTTAACTTTAGCGATACTAAATAAAAGTGCAAAAACATTCAAAAAATAAAACAAAATAAAAAAATATGGAAGCATAAGCTAAAAATTTTCTGCATAGCTGAAATCTATTTAAAGCGAGTCCTTGGTAGGGGTTGCTGACAGGAGGAGAAAGCAGTTTTTTAAAATGTCTTCTGCATGTTTGTTTCAAATAATGCAAAAAAAAGGTCATTTGTCGGCTTTTGAAGTATTTCACAGGCAGTTCACCCCTGCGTCCTTGGAGACCATGGTGGTGGCAGTGCCCCCCTCTGCAAGGTACACAGCAGTGCTGGATTTGGGGGGCACTGCCTGCTCGCTGCCGTTGTTGTTGACCTCGCAGTGCAGCGGCTCCGTGGAGATGACCCACGTCGACGGACGCCACCGCTTGAGAGAGTACGGAGTTTTCACACGTTTCTTGATCTTCTCTCCTGAGCCTGATTTGCCATCCTGTGAGGAGTCACCTACTGAGGGAAAAATAACCAAACCAAACCAAAAAAAAACAGAACAGAAAACAGTATTATGAGGAAGGTAAGATTAGACTGGAGTCCAGGGTTGTTACTTAGGTGAAACCGAACAAAAGAACAAGATCTTTAAACACAGAGGCAACTGTGGGGCAGAGGCATGACAGGTGTATCAACTACAACAGCTGCCATTGAAACAAAGGGTGTGATTCTGTTCTCTGTCAGAAATTACTTCGGTGAAGTAATTTGTGTTACCTGGAATGCACATTGGCATCGAACAGGAGAATCAGCATTTGACATTTGAGGGGCTTTTGCAATCATAGTATCTTATATTACCTGCAATGGGAGTACAAAAGAACATTGCTACTACAGGACAGTAAAGGCTAAAATTTAAATAGTGCAATGTTAGGTCCCCTAATCCTACCGCACCTGGCAAAGCATTTCACCTGTGAACAAAACAGTTCATTCTCTGTTAAGTCAGGATTTGGAATGCTGGGTTGCAAAACTGGCAAAACCAACTTTAATAGTGATAAAACTTCAGCAGTTGAAATCTGATCGTTAAAAAAAGTTTACACAACCCCTTCTTTTAACTTAACCTTCAACTAAAAAACATCACTGCAATGATCTTTTTTCTTTATCTTGGTAAAATTTCAACTCATATCAACATGTTAAGACAAAAATTAAGGTTTCCTACTTAAAAGGAAGGTTTAAGCATTCCATTGCTGAATATTCAACTACATTTCTTAAAAGATATGTTCTCGTTTGGTTTTCAACCTTTGATATCCAAGATGCCTGGCATCCCAGTTTACTCCACTAGTATCACAGCATCTTCTTAAACAGTCACAAGATTTTCAAGCACCTTTCAAGACTACAGTGACTTCTGGAAATATATTTTCTTTAAAATGCACACCAGGAGGTCTTTCCAATAGCTCAAACAGGCTCAAATCTAGAGGATGTACCTAATTTAACCATAACTACATGATTACATTCTTACTGTAAAAAGGAGAGCCCTAATGTAACCTCTTAGACCTCTGGCCATAAAACTCTCAAGGAAGTTATTCTGAAATAAACCATTAAAATCAATTCCTTCTCTAATTACTCCGATTAATTTTCATGTACGTGCCAAATCGATGACAAATTGCTCTAATTTTTGAAGCTAAGACAGCAAAATAGAAAATGCCTGACCCTCCATTTAGGCTGAGCTAATATAGCAAAATCAGTTGCTTTAAAATCATGAAGCATATAAGTAGCTATTATAACAAATTATTTTAATCAATGCATCTTAGAGACAGCTACTCTTGAGAGAATGAGGAAAAGTAAGGAAAAGAAGGTATAATGTCCCCTTGCAGAAAAAAAGGACACTTTTTGAATATGCTTTGCAGCTACCAAAGGTAGGAGCCTTGCAAGGAATAATGAAAGTTAACCTAGAGTCAGAGTGGATGGGTTAGAAAGAGACAGATTTATTCTGTGTATGTGGAAGGATGATAGTGATCTAATATACTGGAAATGATGGAGACAGGATCTTATCAAAAAGACTGAAATTGTGCTGAGAGAAATTACATTTACATGAGATTTAATAAGTATGCTTTGAGGAGAGATGGGAGAGACGGAAATAATTTCTATTCAAGCAGATGTATGCAGATATTAGGTAAAAAAGTGTTAGGGAAACTGTTCAGTCCTGCAGGCACTTACACTGCATACTACTGCTATCCAAACTACTTGTGGCTGACAGATCCAGCGAATTCGGCCTCTGTGCTCTTCTAGTCTGGGTCTGCCCAGGATTTCTCACTATGTTCTGGATGCTGGCTGCAGCCGTGTCTGGACACGGATTACTGTTGTTGTTGTTGGCGTTGGTTCGGCCGTTATCCAGAGGTCGCTCCCTCCTGTCCACCAGGCGGTCCAGAACACCTTCATCGTGGCCAACCTGCTGCTCCCGCCTCAGCAGGGGCTCGTGCTCGTCGGGACTGGAATTGATGTTCAGCCGACTGTCCTCCCCACTGAACTGGTTCTGAAGCATTTCCTGGGCCCTCTGCGCTACCGAGCTGCTGCTCTGGCCAGAGGGCACCGTGCCATTGGCGTATGGGGTTGTGCCAGCATGAGAGTTTATGCCGTGGCTCCTTCCAGCCACCCCGTTCATGGTAACTGTCACCACGTGAGGTTCTGCAGCATTGATAGTGTTCATCTTGGCAACGCCCGTTTCCACTTGCTTCAAATTTGATTTGTGCTTGCCACCGAATTTTAACCGCGGCTCCTTTGTTGAATTTTTGGTGTTTAGAGGGAGGCTAGTAGGCCTCTTCGGAAGGTTCTGCTGCTTGGGTAGAGGATAGACCTGAGCAGATGGGACATCCGGAATCAAACAGGCCTGACCATTGGTAGCTTGTGTGAAGTCCTGTTGTCCTGTCACCTCTACTGCAAGTTTTATCAGTGGATAAAGCAAGCTGGAACTAGTGCTGCTGAGTGGATCTGGCCCGCTAAACTGCTTAAGTGAATGTTCCATCAGATTCTCATCAGAGCTTTCTTTTAGATTCTTATCCACTTCTTTTGGATCCAATTTATTTGTCTCCAAGTCCTCCTCTGTTAGCTGCAGACAAACAGGGGTGGGCCCACCTGGCTGCATGACATTTGTAGTGTGTAAGTTTGTTTCATCCGAATAAGGCATTTCGGATATGGTGGTCATGCCAGTGCTAGGAGTGAGGCCAGTTGTGTTGGTGGTGGACAGACTGGTGACACTTGTCTCAGGACTAGGGATGCGAGCTTGTGCTTGCTGCCGCTCGTAGTTAATGGAATTTCTATTCTTTTCCCCTGAAGTCAATGGTGTAGTGGACATTGAATGTTCAGAAGAAATGTTCTTCACTATGCTGTCAGTGTGGTGGATTGAATCTTCAATGTAGGAAGAGGAAGAATAATCTGGATATGGCCTGATCTTAGATACACGTCTATGATGCGACAGATTCCTTTAAGAAAAAATAAGTGGTATTAAGATCATATACATAAAAATCACCTCATACTCTAATGCCTTTCATTTAAGAGAGCTAGGTGTCTTTCTGTTTCTCTTCATGCATAAACTAAGGATAGATACAGTACAAACTGAGGTATTTCAGCAACTTCCTTGAAAGGGGATAAGAAAATTGGTTTTACTGGGGCAAAATTTCATCATGGATGTTCTTTCCTAAGAGAACCATAATCTTCTGCTTATCTAATACGCTGTTTGTCCAGTTGGCAAAGTACAGATAAGGTTCTGTTCGAGATGCAGAGAAGTGATGCTGAAAAAGGTCAACAGAAACCCAACAGACAAGATCAAGAAAGGATGCTGAGAAAATGTCACAAGGCCCTAAACCATGAAAACTCTACTATTGTGACAATTCAGGTATTCTGTGATTTGAACATAATATTTTTTCATGACAATAAATACTGACAATAAATACAGCAACATTATTCTTCTGACAAATCTGGATTTCTAGAGTGTACTATTAAACACTAAAGTCAGTTCTGCAAATTCTCATTCCCTCTGGATCGTATATAAGCAGAGAACAGGCAGCACTTCTCTTGCTGGGGTCAGAATAACAATGACTTAAACAATGGCCCTGCAGTTTGTTAACCAAAAAACTACAGGTTTGAGACTTCGTAATTTCCTGAACTCACACTGACTGCAAATTCAGAGTTTTTAGCAGAACACGTTAAAGAGAAGCTTTATCCATCATTTAGCAAGTGTACTTAAAGACAACTCACTTTGTCACTTCGTATCATGGCAAGCCTGCTGAGACAGTTTGCCTAAGCTCAGTTTAAAAGGCCCCTCTGTGAGAAACACAGTTGTGTACGTAAAAGGTGCCTGAATTCTGGGGACACACAGGAGATCTTAAGAACACAAGCAATTGGGATTATGTCATGCAATACCCATATGGAGACTAGATCATGTAACACACACCACTTAATGGGTGCAGCAAGCTGTAGCTTCTGTCCCGGAGTGAGCTGAGCGTTGCACGGGGCATTTCCTGCTGAAAACCCAAATGTGCTCTCTTCTTACCTCTCATTTTGCATGGCAGTTGACATAGGGTTGACTGTTGGACTAACTGACTTATTTCTCTCCCAAATCATCATGAGTTCTGCCATTCTCTCCTCAGCACACTGTGCTGTAAGTCGAGCTTCTGCATCTTGATCCCAACAGTCTTCAATTGTTTCTTTAAGTGACCTCACAGCCTGCCAGGAGACAAAATCCCTTTAAGTTATTTTACCTTTACATTATGCTTCTAATTTACTGTTTTATGGCACCATTCTGTAAGCCTGAAAACAGTCACAAGCTGATGAAAGAGAGAAACAGAAGATACATGATTTCATTCAAAACTGATTTAACCTAATAATAGCAAATTGCAAGTCTAATATTATCACACCTCATACACACATCAGCTGGGAAGAAACTTAGGAAAAGCTACATTCACCAATGTCCATCCAACCTCCAGCCAGCCCTCTGATGGATGCATGCTCTGCTCACTCTCCTTGCCTTATGAGAGCTGTGTACTAAGGATTGCTGATATTCTGGAAATGCTGCCATGGCTATGTTCACAGTTCTGCTAATGGTCACTGCCTCGCTCCCCTGCACTGTATGCAAATAACAGCCATGCTCACTTTATCATCCCTGTATTCCTCTGTTTACCACTGTGACATCCAAATGTCTCGTAAGTATCAATGAATTTGTTTGTGCCATGGGAGGAGATTTTTGTTGCACTTGTTTTACAGGTGTAGAAACAGAAACACACACGTGTTCCTGGCATCATACTGTGGGATGAACTGTACAGTCAGGATTAGAGCTCAAGACCTCCAAAACACGCTGCCATATGTTCAGGGAACTGGAGAGGAAACAACTGAAATGACGAGCACTGAACACTTCTTCTTCCACTCCATCTGGAGCACAAAAGCCAGGGAGACATTTATGGGCCCCTGCTGCCAGTCTATGGCCCATGGAGAAGATCTGGTTTGCCAGCACAGCTCACATCTACAGCCCAGCTTTAACCTCTCCAGCACTGAGGACTGTGCACAATCCCAGCTGGGCACTGAGGCATTCAGTGGGTCCTGCTGACTGTCTCTGTGCCAGAACTGCCTTGTGCCCTTCTGTCACTGGAAGCCAGGACTGGCTCTGAGCCTGAGCCAAGAGCTCCTCGCCCACGGAGCGGGCTCCTGGCATCGCTTGCATCTGGCAATCACTGCTGCTCTGGCTGCACAGGTGGGGATGAGCTCCCCCACAAGCAAACCCTGCATCTCCCTGCCCCCAGCAGATCACAGAGGGGATAAGCCAATACCCTCTCCTTAGCTGAGGGATAGGAGTCTAAAAGCACCCTCAGGGACAAGGACAAGATAGGGGACGGGACCCATTTTCTCTCCCACAACAAAATGCCTTCATTCAGCTTTTAGGACTTGATTTCATCACAGTTTAGACTAAGTCAGTGGACACCATAATCTCCTGCCTTGCCTCTTTGCAAGACGCTCTCCTACAGGTTTCACCAGCAGCAAATTCAATCACTGTTTAATTGAATACTGTCTGTCCTCTAGTAGATCCTTTCCTTTTGATGCGTTAAAGATCCTTAAAGGAATACAGTAGTGACTGTATAGATAGTTATCAAAACTCAAGTTCCTTAGCATCACATTTACCACAATTATGTGTTTTCTATCAATTCCAGGTTCAAAGGCATCTGTGCTAAAATGAACTATTTACAAGTACTTGCACTCATCAAAAAGATAGAAGGGACCAGAAATTTGCATTATTCTATTATTCTGTTAATATCTATTAGTGCTGACCTCTGAAGTCACGTGTGACCCCACTTTGGCAAGTGAGACAAGAATACTGTAACATCTCAACACAGTTTATAGCCCTTGAATTATTTTATGTACATCCTGTGCTCAGGCTGTTGCTTTATACTGCGAAAAACAATACTGCTAATCAAGGTCTGTAACATAACATAGATGGTTCCAGAAGCAGACTGAGACTGCAGAGGTAACCACAAATCAGGATTCCACATCTTTTGAGTACCTTAATTATGTGATTAAAAAATGAAACATTTGTTTTTATTTGTATTTCTCAAATGAAAGGGACAAATGCATTTCTTTCATAGATGAATTTGCATGAAGGTGTTATAACCTAACATGTCAGCAAAGCTTTAAATAACAGGGAAAAGTCTTTTATTCCATGCATTAGATACAGGAGGTTAGGAGCTGGGTGCAGAGTGAGGTTATCTGGAGCTTAATTTTCTACACTATCTGCCCTAGAGTGCTCATTCAGATATTATCCTAGACTGGCACAGGGTGGAGGAAGTTGTTTGACACTTGTGATAATTCTTCTTTTCTCTTAAAGCAATGGCGTAGATCAATTCTTAGAGCTGGAGTTACCATCACCATTTTGATTATTCGGAAAAAAAAATTAATAACACAAAGAATGTGTTAGGCATTTTAAATATGGGGATCATCTAATAATGCTGGAGTCTATCAGCTTGCTAGAACATAATTAACATTTAAAATGGCAGTCTGCAAAACAAAACAAACCTTGAACTGTTTCAGTTTTAACTATCTTCAGAAAGTGCTGTCAAGCATGGTTCTTCCAATGCTGCATTCACCAACAGGGCTATAGTTAAAACAGCTGTTGTTTGATTCCCTATATACTCTGGGCACTGATTTCTCTTTTTTCCTCTTCTCCCCTTTGCCCCCGAGACTGGCCAGAAGTGTGTAATAAAAGCACCTCTCTTGGAAGCTCTCAGCTCCGTTGCAACATGTTTTACTGCAGTGTACCACTGCAGGCTATGCTCCTCTCTGAAAGCAGGCTCCTACGTATTTACAAGCACCAGCACAGGTGAGGCCTTGGGCTCCTCCTTGTCTGCACAGTCTACAGACTTATCAACCACCAAAGTCTCTGAAGATTGAAGGGCATAATTTCCATAAGGGGATAACGAGAAGTAGCTTTTTAAATAACAGTCAAATATGCCATTTTCATACCTGCAATTAAGCTGCATTACCTTGCATCAGGTGGAACCCAGTAACTGTTTGCAATGCACTTTGCTTGTAATAAAAGATAAACAGCCCCCTCTAAGCCAAGGGGATTCACATCACCTGACCTTTGCTGCAGATGAAAGCAAGCACAGACTCTCACCAGAGCTCTGCTGACTTGCTCTAACTTGTTGGCCTGCAGCAGCAAGGCTCTAAGCCATAGCTACAGTAATTCAAAACAACAAACAATATTATGATGTTTATAGTCTTGAAAATAAAAATTGCAGATCAAATGAAGCCATACAAAATTTTTTATGTAGTTATAATGAAATGATTGCTAGAAGCTTTAGCCTCTGCAAGTCCTGAGGACTATACAAGTTCAAAAAAGTTTATTACTATGTTTACCAATTTTAGTTTTGGAAGAGTATGTTGACGTTTTTGCCAGCTATTTTAGTTGGTATTTTAGCCCAGTTTTATTAGTTTATAAGATGTCAAAAGGCAAAAAATGGCTTCATGTTTCTCATTCAGCACACAGAGAACACATGGGCACTTCATGCACAATACTACAGATAGTATCTAAAATTAAAGTAACAGGTTATCTTCTGTATATCACACTGCAGCATGCAACAATAACAACAACAACAACAGTATTTTTCTTAAAAGAAATTCAGTTTTCACATCAATAACTTTTAAAAACTGAATTCAATATTTAAGAAGTCCAGGCAGAAACAGCTCCCTATCCTTAAATACTAACAAAGAGGGAAAAAACTCCGAAACCTCAAAAATTGCTTTTAAGAAATGAGTACACCCTGTAGCTGGTTAAATCACTGTTTCTTTGAAAATATTCTTTCTCACCAGGCTGTTCTCCTTCCATGCTTCTGGGAATTTTGGTCTTTGCTTCTCTCTAGACACCAAGACTTGCATATCTTCAAAAGTGGGGTGGTTTCCGACTTCAGTCTGGAAAGCCATCTGGTATTCTGGCACAGATTCCCCTGTTAGCAAAAGAAAGAAAGGGAAAAAAATCAATCACAGATTAAAAGGCAGAGCAAAGGCTTTCAGTTGATGAAAGGCATTATCAAAGTTGCTGTCTATCGAGATGTTCCCCACCTTCCCCAAAGTCTAATTTCCAAAGAAAGCTGAATTAACTACAAATGAATTAAGTGCTGTTCAGCAACCTTTCAAAGGATAGCATCCTCAGACTTTGCAGGTTCAGTGGCACATTTGCAATGTCTTGGAGCCTGAAGATGACACCTACTTTCTGTGAAATGCCACTGACTGATTATGTTCGTGTACTTCATTCAGGAGGAAGCCCAGCAAGATTACAAGCCTCTGCACATAAAGTACAGCTGTTGGACTTTAGAGAGTATATACTGCATTTTAGATTCATTCTATATGCTGTAGTTTGGGAAAAAGATCGTGGATGTGGCACAATCTCACGTGTAAATTTTAAGTCTAATTCCTTTTGGTTTATGTTCCAGGTAGGGAGGATTTCCCTGAATTTTCAATGTCCTATCCATAAATAAAAGCACAACTGACTAAAGGCTACATTGAGTCATAGCATTTTTTCATGATGAAAAGTCTGAAAGACACTTCAGGCACTTCTATCAGTTCTCAGAACTGGAAACAGTGCCTTTGCCATGAGCCCAACTCTCAGTGTTTTTAAACTCTGGACAACAATAACAACAACAATAAT